>JAPMOB010250827.1:0-81818 GCA_029875015.1 Lepomis gibbosus | reverse complement strand
ACATAGAGTTCACATATATTTTAATGTCTAGTTTTCTGTACTGTATGCTGAATTAAAACTTTGACCCGAAGATGTCTCAGTTCAATCTCTTCACTAATTCACCATTTGCCTAATACAGAGTAAAAAATTTGAAAAGGGCAAGGAGTATGGTTACTCTATTTCAGATGCACTGGTCCAATTAAGTTCATGTTATTTTCATATTGAAAAAGGATAACTATCCTCTGTGGCATATTATCAGATATTCAAACAATGGTAAATTGATTATAGGATGTGCTGTTATATTTGCCATCATTTCTCTCATAAACAGAATCCAGCCTCCTGCAGAAAAGGACAGGTGCTGGTCAAGCTACTTGACCAGTGCAGTATGTTCCATCCACTGCCCTACGACATGATCAGGGCACAGCACAGGAACTGATTGACCCAAAGAACAGTGTCAGCCTAGTGCACATGCAGCAAGTGGTGAGTGGTTGAGAATTGAGACTTGTTTAACTTTTGAGCCTTTGTTTCAAACCCAGAAATGCCAAGAGGCAACATCTGGAAGGCACCAGAGCATATCAAATATAATATCAGCAACAATAGGATCAATATTTCTATAATGTGGTCTATGACAAGCAAGCAAATGGAAATATTATGAATTAATGACATATCGCATGCCTTTTTAACATACTGATGTTGAACCATAAGATCTGTCAGCACCTGGAGTTACAGTTTATGTACTGAAAAAAATAAAATGTTTAATGCAGTATTTAGTGCTGTGGAAAAGGGGGTCATAAAGTGGAGAACACATGCTTACTAATTAGTCTTCCCTTTGGAAGCTTATCAAAACAGTGCACTTTTATGGGGATTTAAAATAATCACTATCAAACTTTTTCATGTCAAGGACCCCTAAAACTGACACAACTTAGACCACTGGCCCCCATTTGAAAAGATTTTGTCAGGGTCACCTATGTGACAGAATATTTACTTTGAGATGTTTTATTACAGAAATTGTATGAATCCCATGGCCAAAATAGTCATACATTCTGCCGTTGTGTTATTTATGGATGGAACTGTAATGCAACTTTTCCAGTTTCATTACAGGGAACCTCTCAAGGACCCCACTTTAAGAACCAAACCAGATGACAAAGCACAATAATAGCTACTTATTACAGATCACTTATGAGTGTAGGAAGCCTTTGGGGGGACTATGATAACATTCCCTATAAAAAGTCCTAGTGTCTAGTGAAAGGTATGTTGGTTTATCAACACATTGGTTTGTTTCACAATGAGTATTGCAGTCTCACAGACCTGCTAGTGTGGCTGCAGAATCCTAGTTTTATGAGTCTAGTTTTATGAGCATCAACAATGTGAACTTGGAAATCACATGGCTTTATGGGGGTTGATGGATCAATGTAAATCCACAGACTAGGAGTCACAAATATGTATTACAATTTGTTAACAGAAAACATGATGTACAAATAGATTTGTAATCCATAAAAACACATCATGACACAAATAAATATCAGTGGCTTGACTTCTTTTGCATTTTGACCCTAATCTTTCACTGATTTAACAATTACAATTTCTCCAAATGCACTCTTCACAATTTAGAAACAAACACAGTCTAATTTTCATACAACCTCCATATTTTCAAAGCACTGCTTGACAAAATACAAATTCTATACAATGCTCAGCATTCAAGTGTCAAATCTGTTTGTCAAATTTGTCTACAAATCATTTGACACTGGTTTACCACAGGGAGTGTGAATACGATCCACAAATGTAGTCAGCCAATCAGGGGTACTGCTTCTATGCGATGTCATGTCCCCTCAATAGTGTCACGTCCCATCATGATAACTTAAGTGCTGAAAAATGATTCTGCGTTCATAGTTTGGTTGGTGAAGTGTGCCACTCAGCCTCTACTGAAACATATTCAAATTGATGTTGTTCTACAGTAGGGACTATTGGAAACAAGTGCACTGAGGCTGTTGGGGCGGAGTTCAGTTTCTGCTGTAATGTCAGCTCATCAGCTACAACTTTACCCTGACAAACATTAACTTGTTCCTCCCAGGGCCAGGCCCCCAAGCAAAATCTCACTAAGAAGTAAGCGGCCATGTAATGTCAGATGTTCTGTATGAAGGAAGGCAATAATAAAGGACCATGACATTTCTTCAGATATGCCATGAAGTATGAGGAACACAGATCTCTATATGCTATATGCTATCTCTATATGCTATATTTGTTAGACCGTTCTGGTTCGCATGTTTTTATAATTTTAGCAAAGTTGGGTCCAGGATGTTTTGGGTTTAATGCTGGACACTAGGGGTGAACCCAAATAGTCAAAGATGTAATGATTTGATAGGCAGGGCCTGATTTGACTCCCAATCTCACAGTTGAATCTTCGCCGAGGCGATATGAAATGAGGATCATGGACACTGATAAAAGGTAAATAGAAGATAAGGAAAAGGTGAAGTGAGAGTAGCACTGGGGTTGCAGTAAAATATATGTGTAGCCAATCATTTATTATCTATTTAACAAGCGTGACTGATTAAACATAACAGTGTTGAACAACTGAACATAGAAGTAAGTGAAATCTTTTCTTTTTCATTTCCACAATTTAACAGTAATGATGCTTATATTGGAATACTTTTAAGAGTAAATGGACTGTACTTATATTTAGCACCACTCTGGTTTTCTGACCACTCAAAGCGCTTTACACTACATGTTACATTCACACACACTTACACATGGAGGCTGCCATGCAAGGTGCCAACTGCACATCAGAATGGAAGTAACATTCACACACACTCGCAGAGGAATCTGAGGTTCAGTATCAAGCTCAAAGACACTTTGACATGCAGACTGGATGTCAGGGATCAAACCATCGACCTTCTGATTAATGGATGACCCACTTTACCTCCTGAGCTAGTCCTAGTGTTTAGTAATTTTGAAGTGGTAAAGACTCCAGAATGTATGTGGAGTCACAAATATTCTGCTTCTACATATCTGTATCCTGTTTGTGTTACGTTTTCCTCCTCTCTGAAGGTATTGTATCAGTGTACTGCAATCTCAGGTTAGTATGCCAGGCATATAGCCGCAGTCTAGGAACCTGACACAGGACTGCACAATATGGTCCAGCACTCGCTCATTAAACATAAAGTTTTATTGGTTGCTAGAAACTGTATGTCACTCAAACTAGAGCGGGCAATGTCATTAACTTGTTGAACACTTGCAGAATTTACAATGTACAACAACCTGGGTAACATAAATATTGATGCTCGTCTAGTGGACAAAGCAGTGAATCCAGCAAGTTAGAGCGGAATGGGAAAGTGACTTCTGTTGATTACAAAGGCTGCAGGGCTCTGTTACTGATAAATGCAGCACAAATGACGGAGGAGCTTATGGGACTCAGTGAGAACACGAGTCAACAAGAAGATACTCCAATCTCTACAAGAACAGCCTCTACGGTGTCACCGTTTTTGTAGATATCAAAGTCCCCAGACTTTTGACTCTTTGACCCAAAGAGTGTGACTGGTAGCAGGAAACTGCCTTCTCTCAAAACAAAAGAAAGAAAACAAAGCAGCCCAACAACACCAGTGAAAGCTTTCCAAGTCTCTCCTACACAGCCTGCACAGTAATGTCATTCTGTAGTGGTTATAATGTGTGCACAAGCATTCATTCATTCATTTATTCGCATATTGGAGCCAATCAATGTCCCCTCTCCCTGCTTATCTCCTTACAGACAGGTCAGTCACACTTGTGTCATATTAACATTTCAATTCCCTGATCCCTGCCTCAACACAAAGGACAGCACAGATGAAAGCACAAAAGCTCTGGCTTTTAAATGCAATTCATTATGAATGCAAGTATCTTGCCTGATTAAGTAAAACAAGGACACGCTGGGATACAGAAATAGCAGCAACACTTGGTTTCCCTCAGTCTTCAGTAAGTAATAATGAATAAATGCAATTGAGCAGGTACAATGCAACTAACCCGATTTTGGACATACTACGCATGCCGTGTTTGCACATGCATAATGCTCCACATTGTGTTAATGTTCTCTGCATTAATCCTGTCATTCAAAGTGCCTCCACAGCATTTACATCCATCCTGTTATCCTAATTAATTAGTCCAATAACAACAGGGTCAGTTTATTTCCTGCGAACAATTACATTGTAATGATGATCTGGAAACAGGTAATGATGGGTAATAAGTGAAGCGAGAAATCCACTAGGGGTCAAACAAAGTCAACGACGGTGCGATAAATACAGAGGGCTGAGGGGAAGAGAGAAAAGCAGATAGGAAAATGAAGTAGGAAGCACAGGAAATGCGATACATTTAAGAGAAATGTGAGAATGTAAGAAAACTGGTTGGTAGCCATGTATTTACAGACAAACAAGTTACCTGAAGGGGAGATGAGTTTCCAGCTGATGGAAGGCTCTGGTTTACCACTGGCTTGGCACATCAGGGTGATGTTGGAGCCTTCATTTACCACAATATCTCTTGACAGGTTGATGATTTTTGGTGGTACTGTGAAAGCAATTAAAAAATGTGTACATTTAATAAAGGGTGAAGGGGAATAAAGGACAATTTTTCACATCAAGCTCAGTTTACTTCAAAAGTACAATTCGGCATGTGAAATCAGTGATAGAAGGTCTTCTGTGGCTCTGAAGGAAGCTTTCCAACGTCTGAAAAAATAACCCTGATGGTGTCATAGTGATTGTAATAGGGCTGCAGGGTTAATCTAATCACAATTGCAATGTCATCCTGTGTGTTTACATAACTGCAAACGGGTGTGATAATTCAATAAAAAAGTGTGCTGTGTGCTGTGACGCTCTCTTCTCTGAGCGCACTGCAGTCTGCTCATTATCCACGGCCACACCGGGCCGTGCCCCCAAAACACATATGTGCGAACCAGAAAAAAATATTTATGAGAAGTGTGCGAGTAATGTTTAAGACAACACCCTAACGTAACCCCCCCCCCCACCCCCCCAACCTCCCTGTCCCACCGCTAATCCTGCAAAACATAGTGCGAACGGCCACAGGAGCACAAAGAGAAATGCTGGTGGGCTGGTCGCTGTGTTGAACAATATGATTATATTAAGTTAGATTAGAGGATACAAATTAAAAACCAAAGTAGAGCATTTTTCTTGCAGAAGATTTAATGAATAAAAAAATCCACAGGAATGAAACAGCTGGATTTAACTAGTGGTAAAAAAGTATACTGATATATGAAATTATAACGAATATCGTATTAAACTAACAGTATACTATTAACTGAACATTATGCACTTTATTTGATGTCATATAATACTAATACACTTATTAACTCAGCTATACCAGTTCCTCCTCCAGGTTGTGGACAGAGCCTCTGCAGTGGACAGATGTAGATTTAGACAGAGCCAGGATGCCATTGTGCCATTATGTGTTGCTTCTAGCCCCTCCTCCTTCAAAAACTACAATCCTACGCCACATGCCTCAATGCAACAGTCATAGCAGAGTGTTTACAATGTGGCATATTCAGTATTTTGTACTGGTGGCAAATGACCCTGTATCTCTTCTTATGTCCATTTAACTTCGATGGAGCTGAGAAATACACACTTTAAAATGTCTTTGTGTCTTTCCTTGTGTCATTTTTCCTTGACAATCAAGCAAACAGACTCATAGCACCATCTGTTCTAATATATTGCAATCGCAAATCGCAATATTGCCCACAATAATCATAGTATGAATTTTTCTTTAAATCGTGCAGTCCCTGGTAATAATCAGGGTTATCTCAGCTTTTACAGTTGACAATTTTATAACAGATAGCCTAAGTCTAATGAAGAGACACTGTGGTCAGTGTAGGAGCTAGCATTTTTGGACCTCAACCCCTACTTGGAAGAAAAAGTCAGAATATCCTCAATATTTACCATTCTTTTTTTGTTTTTTTGTTTTGTGTTTTTGTTCTTTGCATTTAAAAAAAATTGTCCTCCAAGTCTTCCTAACTTTTGGAAAGACTATCAATTAATGCTCTGCAAGCCACCGCTGGAATGCTGCTTGCTAGTTAGAAACGTTTGCATAGGTAGGAGGTTGGATGAGTCAGACACTTGATATTCACACAGTCAACAAGCTTAGTTAAGTAACCAACATACTTATTTTAACCCAAACCATGATCTGTGACAGCAAGGGGTCTGTGACAAGGTGGGAGTGAGAATGTGTTCCTGTGTCAATTGCATTCTGGGAACTTTTCAGGTGTGAACACTGCACTACACCTCCAGTTTGGTGCTAGCGAGTAGAGAAAAGGTAGTAGCATTGATGAGGGAGAGGCAGCTCAAAGGATCTAGTTCCGCCGGGAAAAGATTTGCAGCACAAGTTCAATTTTGGCATCATGCTGCACATTTTCAAAGCATCATGTCTGTTTAAATGTGAAGAATCACTGGTGAGTGCATGTGATGGAATGATTCACATTTTGGTAGTGTGGTTAAAATCACATTCATGTATGAGACATTCCCCATTCCCTTTCCCACTGACAAATGCAAAACAGTGCTTAATGAATAATGCACGCACTTCAATAGAGCAATTGTTTTTGAACATAAAGAATTATATGAATTATACCCTAAAACTAAACAGATTTAATTTAAAGAGCGTAAACTCGATATCCTATTTTGCAGCACACAAATCAATAAAGGAAAAATATGTAAAATGAAAACTAAATCACTGTCATGTCTAATTCTCTCTGCTTTGTGGCAGAAATGTTTAATTCCCTATGGACAAATAAAGCTTTTGTTACTGAGATTTGAATCCAACACACAAAGAAAGAAAGATGTGTTCTTTCCTGCCTTACTCCAATGTAAATGAAGTCCATGTAACTGGTTAGCCAGCACTACTTGTCATTCATGACTGCCTACTATGAAGCTCAGGGGCTTGCACAGACTTTCTAAGGGGCAGGGGTGAAAAAAAGGGGCATCTCTACCACATGTAGTTATGTAGGGTAAGGTTATTTTACCCTGAGGTCACAAGGGGGTGGAAGAGGCACACAGAGCGGAGCACACACCTCTGACCAAGCTGTGAAACTCAGCTTCACTAACTTTGCTGAGTAGAAAACGGATTCCACAATTATTATCTTCTCAGGTGAACGACTATTACTTCCAACAATTCACTTTACAATGCAGTGTTAAACATTTTTGTACCTTGGAATGATGTAAATCTGGTAATAAATGTCAAACAGTCGTGTTTTTGTCACTACATAAGACTTCCTTTATAAACCTGGAAACTCTTTCAAGAGCCATATGTGAAAAATGTGACATCACAAACACAAATCTAAATTATCACATTATCATATAATCGGATTATAAGGGTGGAAAATTGTAAATGTTATAGGCTTTATTGTAATTTTTTTCATTTTGTCTACTAAAAAGTACACCACTTTATACGACTTATATGATTTCATTCATCTAAGCAGTAAATGGGACTGAAAGAGGAATTCAGCAGATCTTTCCAAACACAAGTCAAAAGGCTTGCACCTCTGGACTGTCATTTCTTCCATTCCAGAAGTGTCACGTGACAGGGGCGTGATGAATTAGGGAAGGACGTGTTGTGATTGATAAGACCTTAACCAGAAGAGAACATGGGTGTGCATCATTTTCATCATTATCTGTTTCTGCCTGTCCAGACTAAAATGGAATCCCGGAGTTTTCAAACTGAAACGGGTGAGCAGTGTTTTCAAAAGTCTCTGTTTTTAGAGGTTAGTAGTTTGGATTAAAGGTAGCAATGGTTATGCATTTAAAATAACAAAAGAATGTTTTAGTGTAGATGTTTCAGAAAGCAGGCTTAACAAACTCTGAGCTTAACCCTGAGCTCTAAGTTACCTGAGCCTGAAGTGGGAAACACTGAGTTTTCAGTTCCAGAACAGCTGATCCGAATCAGTTCAATCAACTCTGAGTATGTTGAACCTGATGTATATTGTTTTCCTTCAAATTTACAAATAATCTCTGAATGGGGTGAGATAATTTAATCTGTTTCCAATGCTTGTTTCAATTGTTAAGAACTCCTGAAGATTAGTGCACTAGTAGCACATTGATTTGTATTGTGTTTGCACTTTCTGCTGTATAAACTACAGCTGCAAAGATGTATCGATTTCTTAGTAGCCAGTAGACAATTTTCCTTTTCCTTTTTTTGTCTTTTTCTCAAGGCAGACTGCTTAATCAAACTGTCTTCTAAATGAATTATTGGACAAAGGTCCTCTCAGGCAAACACCTTAACTACCCACAGTACAGTACAGAGTGATCATGGTACCACGTAGAATTGCACAGCAGGAGGTTAAAAGATTTCAATCAGTGTCTTAAAACAATAGTTTCATTTTCACATGTAGCACTAATCTAGCTATATGAGAGTCATTTTCTACAGCATTCCACGTAAATACAAAAAACATCTTTAAGGAAACAAAACTATCACAGTTCAGGTTCAAAATCTGCCCCTGTGCTAAACTTTATACAGCTATTTTTAAAAAGTGCAGGGTAAATTGCCTCTAAACAAGCAAAGGATAGATCTATAATGCACAGCACTTTGTTCAGGGAAGATATCGCCTATTCCACTGAGGATGTTGCTCCAAGGTGAAGACAGGTGCTAACAATCAGGAGAGTACAGCTGCATGAGTAGATCACAGCCTTCGTTATGCCCTGTCCGTTTTTATAGCTCGTTCAAAAGAACCACTGAAATGCTCCAACAATAAGACCAAAGAGCTAGTCCTTTTAAATGGAAAAAAAAAATCCACAGAGATGGCACCTACATTTTTGGCAAGAAAAAACAACATGGATAAAAGCCCACACTGAGCCCGATGAGGTAGTGTGGAACAACTCATACCATTACAGCTTTGCTGACAAATAAACCAATAATATAAGTAATGTTAAAATACTAATATATTACATAACCTAACTAATTTGACAGTGTTAACACATGATTGGGGATGGTCAGACTGTGTTATATTATTTCCTGTCAGTTATGTGGTATTGGATAAACAGCTAAGCTCTCCTGAATTAGACCACCCATTTCACAGTAAAATCCAAATCCAAAAGTTGCTGTAATTTCTGCTGCAAGCAGATGCTTCATCACAATTTACAGTAAACAAGGTCCTCGTGCACAGCTCAGAAAATGCTTTACAAATAGAATATGCAAAGAAAAACACACTGCTGCCCATTATCAGTGGTACATTTAAATATTACTTGCATGCAGATATTTATATTTTACATTGACTTTTGCTGATATTATTGAAAATAAGAAAGAAAAATCTATCAGGCCTGCTACAACATTCAAATATTTTGTGTGACTTCATGCATAATTCCTTGACTATAGTTTTATTTCATTATGTAAAGGAAGGATCTTTTCTTGTCCCATCAATAATCTTAATGATGACTGTGTCAAATACACCTTTCCCCAGTTCTCGTTAACCCTTATTTTGAAATAAGACAACATGTCCTTTTTGTGATTAAGTGAATTTCAACTGTGACAAAACGGAGCGTTTGACCTCCATGACCTCCATGGACATCAATGTAGAAGGCATTACACAGATCAGCCAATCAGCAAATTGGTTGACATCCCACGATGTTCATTTGCATTTCAAGGTTAAAATCAATTATACCATGCCCCTAAGGAACATTTTGCCGTGGAAAATAAATCCACCTTAAAGGAGAGGTTAGGTGAATCTTATAACAATATCTGGAGAAACACAAAAGGATGATCTTTGTAACTAATTTTACAAAATAGCCTTTCTATCTGTCTAACTCCGACAGCTAAAGCCACAGACAACCCTAGTGTTTATCAGACAGTTTTGCAAAACCTCAGATGACTTTTTGTGATTGAACATAATCTGAGTTTGTGTTTTTTTTTTTTTTTTAAGATTCTTGCTCACATGTCCGTACATGACAACTACAGTAAGGTTAAGGTTAGATCTCAGATATAGAAGTCTTTGGCGGTGTGCAAACACTGGTCTCCTGCATGAAATTGAGACTCTTTAGACATCCATTCACCACACCATATCCTTCTTTCTGGAAAAGGATATGCATTGGCACTGAACGTTAGCATTGGGAAAAAAAATTATTTTCACCTTGCATCATTTGCACAATTTTGACCACTGGATCGTTAGTGTTTATTCGCCCCAAACTATCAGTGTAGACATTATGTCTGTAGGAGTGTGCCTGTGTGTTTGTGTTCGTCTCAGCCTCTGGCTGATCTTAGAAATCAGCAGAAACTCTTTCTGTTCTTCTGGCACTTCCCTATTTTTCTCTCCTCTCTGTGTGTTTTTGAAGTCAATTCATAAAGTTTTCGTCCAACTGGACCCTGATTGTGTCTTTCCATCGTCAGGCAATAAGGACACTGTTGCCTCACGTGCTATATTTTAATCTAAATGCACGTTGTGAAGCTCATGGCACAGTTGCGTTTGGGGCGTGTCCAACTCTAACTCTGCTAGTTCAGCGGTGGATAAAACTGTCAGTGTGCCAGGCGCATGATTGAAAAGCGTTGCACTTAGTCTGTTAATTAGACATGGGTGTGTTTTGGACGTAACACACGATACACCAATCAGAGTGTCATCGCCCATTGACTTTAA
Organism: Lepomis gibbosus; assembly: GCA_029875015.1. NCBI lineage: Eukaryota > Metazoa > Chordata > Actinopteri > Centrarchiformes > Centrarchidae > Lepomis > Lepomis gibbosus. The sequence continues at coordinate 71,254 of JAPMOB010250827.1, read as the reverse complement.
AAGCCAGGTACACTTGTACCTTGGAGCATTTCTATTAAATTGAGGGATAAATGGCACATTATAAAAAAAACATTAATTGATTGAATTGCAGACTCACAGTCAGTAACATACACACAGATATTAAAAAATCATGAAGCCTAATGCCTAACTTTTAGCTTCTGAAATAATTCAGATGCTCTGATGGAGCTCAGGATTGGACGGCTGCTTTGCTCCTAACAGTTTCATTGTATGAACCTGGACTGTGTGTGAGACCTTTGGATGTGTAGAAGAACACAGAACATGAATTAACATCAGATCCTGACCCATCCTGTCGGAGTGTTGGGAGATTTTAATAATCAGTTACGCTGCTGTGCATTTGCTATTAAAACAGCGTGGACACTGGGTGTGAAAATGACACCTGCATCTTTTGGAAACTACAAATGACACATGCGCTTTGCGCCGGGTGCGAGATAGGGGCCCATGGGTTTGTGAGTATTGCATTAAGGTACAGTTGAAAACCTCAGAACCTGTCTTTAGGAACAGTCAAAACTTTTGAGCGATTTCTGTGGAATTTTTTTTTTTTTGCTACTTAATTTCATTTTTATTTTGAACATCTGTTACAGCATTTAGCTCAGTGTAGAAACGTCTTTCACAAAGGGTCTCAACATTCACACGCTCTTACGTATACGATGAGGTCCACAGGAGAGTGTGTTCCAGAAATGCAAAGACGAGAAGAAATAAAAATAAGTAACAACTTGAACCTTGGACCTTGGAAACAAAACAAACATCAACTTAGGAAAAGACACGGGTTGTATAGACGGTCGCCTGGGAGATGTAATCTGTATAATATTTTACACATTTACAGATTTACATCATCCCGTCCATGTTTATTTTATTAATTGCTTGATTGCTTCATCTAATAATCAATGCATGTATTTAATATGACCACATACAGTAAGTGTTCCATAGCTATTAGCACTTAAATGTGCCTGCCTTTATGGACACATTTAAGTGATAGCTGTGTTTGTGCGGTGTGTTAAGACTAACATTGAGTCACTACTCACATCATAAAAACACATCTGAAGACATGTCTCTGGATGACTGAAGAAATACAGCAAAAATAACACGTCTCAGGACATCTGAAGAGATGGTTGATAGCTGCATGATTTCCTCTGGATACCTCACTTATTAGGTTCCCCTGAATAACTATATATTTTTTCCTTTTTTTTTTTTTTTTTTACATCCCTGGTAGATCTATCTTTTTGTCATTTACATTTCAAAGTAACAAGGACACATCTCCATTTTGACATTTCAGGATCATCAACTAAAAGCGTCTGAATAGAGCTTCACCAGTGGTTTAAGATGTTTTAGACACATCCGATCTGTTTGTAAGACAAAATCTCGATGAATAATTTATTGGATGTCAGCTTAACATCCATTTACCCTTCATGGATGACAAGAGCATACAGCAAGAGTGTCAGCGTTGCAAGAAGCCATGGCTGAACCTCTGTTTGTGGAATAAAAACAAAAGGTTGCGTTTCGGATTTATTTAATACAGAGTGTGAGGTTCTGAAATTCTTTGACACGTCTGTGGTGATATTGCTAATTTGAATACACTGTGAATAAAGTGGAATCTTGTTTATAATCCTTGTTTGCTCTGACAGTGTGATGGGTGTAAGTTAAATGTGTTATAAAGTAAAATCACAAACTCATGCCTAATACTAGAATGGAAATGAAAATCTATCTAATATACAGTTCACTACCTACGAACTATGAAAATCAGAGGGTAAACATCTAGGTTTATTGCTAGCAAATTCACTACCATATTGGCCATTGTGTTTTCCTGCTTTGTAACAGCCAATGAAATGTCTGTGTGCATGTAGAAAGTGCATTTTAGAACTGTCAAATTGCTGTAGAACTTCTCTGATGAACACAATTTTAGGAATTAGATGACAGTTTTGTTTGTTGCTGGGTTTTGTGTTTCAGTCCATTGATATCAGTCATTTTCATTTTGTCATTTAATAAAAAAAAAAAAAAGAAATAAAGAAAAGATATATCACAGCAAATCGCTGCCTGCTCTGCTCATCTTCACTTCGATATTTTGTTTTGTATGTTTTGGAGGTTTCCAAAGTCTGACACCGTGGGTACCTGAAATGTCAAACAAAAGTGAGACTACTGCTGCCTTAAAAATTAAAACCATGATGATTCTCAGACACTGAAGATATGTCACACTCACTAGCTAATGTGGTAACCTAGTGGTTTATCAAAGATACCAGCCACGCAGAATTTTTACAAGCTGCTTTTTTGTTGTTGGAAAATGACATTTTTATTTGTTTAAAGTTTTGTATGAGTTCAGTTTTGAGCTCAGTAGCTTTAGGCCATTTCTCAGATCAGAATTGAAATCCTCAAAACATGTTCAGCCCTTACGTCATCTCGTCACTTGTGCACATCATAAAAGCAATTTCTCCTTGTTTTGAACGTATTGCAAATACTTTGACACGTTGATGCAAATGATTATGTACAGTTGTCCTCTGTGTCCTACATTATCAATTGCTCATGTCATGCTGATCATGTATTATACAGGTTCTCTGTTGTCTTACCCCCCAAAACATCTAGGCATAAGATCATTGCATAAGACATGACATGCTCATTAACTTTATTCATATTATTCACATTCAACTATACAGCTGAACGAAATGTTGTTTCGTACAGATCATAGTGCATAAACAAAATAAGAATAGACAACAACAAATCACAACTTACTACAGGAGCAACATAGCCTACAGGCCATTCAAGTAATTGATGAAGGTATCCGTTGTGATGTGGATAAGAATCTGTGACCTGACAAACAAGAACATCAGCCTGTGGAGTGTTTCACACGCTTACATGCTCAAATTACAGTGCGAACAGTTAAAACGTAACTGTGAATCCTGTCCAGTCTCTTACAATCTATAACTTTATTCTGTGGAAATTGATATGACATATTGAAAAAGTGCAGCCTTGTGCATTTTCAGTCATTGTCATCACTCACGTTAGCCAAAGTGTACATCAGAAAACATACAGAGTACACTGTTATAGTGACAACATGACTAAACATTTTGACTGTCTTGTTCGTAAACAAAGACACAAGGACTTGTCATTCTTGTTGGCACCGACATGTTCACTGATATAAATTTGCTTTTGAGCAATAGACTAAGGATTTTGAGCAAGTCACAGGTTTTTGCAGGAAATCCACTGTGTTCTGCTGTTTGTCCGATATGTTTCGAGAAATGCACTTACCGTTTTGCAAATGCTAGGGATGATTCGAGAAATGTACCAAAGCGAGTGAGAAATACTGCAAAGTTGACAATGGCATGCTTAGGTTGGCGCGCTAAAAAGTACTAATATTACCATTAATTCTGATAAGGTATGTGTGTAAAGCTCCTTTTCTTTAAGATAACCACCTAAAAAGAGTAGCTTCTTATTGTATATACTAAAAGTGCTGCATCAGAAACACTGTTTATTTTTAACAGTAGTAAATACTGTAATACAGAGTAGAAAATTGATCTGCATTAGAAACAAAGAGCAAAGAATAAGTCATTTTGTCTAAGAAAAAAGCCACAATTAAGGCAACAAGATTAAAATGTTATGTAGGCCTGTATCATTTTACATTTCCTCCGAGCTTTGACTGGATTTATGTTTCGCATCATGAAGCTCTGGTCGCTCTGAATAACTGGAGATATGTCCATCTGAAAACAGTACACAGGTCTTTATTTTTCAGATTGTTCCCATACAGACACATCTCCTGCTTCCTACATGGCATGACTACTTTTGTTAAAAAATAGAATTAACTCTGTAAAGGTAGTTGTGATATGATGATATGATGTGACATAAGGGCAGCCCTGTGAGTTTTAACACCGTGTCCCTTAATCATAAAGATCTCTGTAATTTTACAGCATTTATCAGCACTCTCCTCCTTCCTTTTCTCATCTCACCTCTGGCTTTTCTCTTTCTCTTTTTCTCCTTTGCATTTTTTTCCACACTGCTTGTCCACGCACACTCATGCACTGACTGAATGCTGTGTTGATGTGTTTGTGCATGCGACCAGTCACATGTGACCATCCTTCCGTCTGCTTTAGACGGGAGGCTGGCGGTCTACAGGTCTAAGGCACTGTGGCTGCCCTGTGACAGATTCAACTTTTATATTCTCATTTTATGTGGATTCTCCTGTTATAAAAAAAATATCACTATATTATCGCTGTGGCTGGTCAAGTGATAATTAACAGCAGGCTAAAATAGTCTGCAGGTGTGGGAGTTGTAGTGTCGTAGTGTCAAATTGCAATTTGTTTGTTATTTCAGATGCTTTTTGAAAGACTACAATTTTTCAACACACCACCAAAGTGGCTAGTGACAGTGACTGTGTTAGGCGCCACGGCTGAAATCCACCTGTACTTCGCGGGTTGGCGGATGTAAATGTCAAGCCCTGGTCACACTATCTAAAAATATTGCCACAATCGGGCACTAATGGTTTTAAAGCGCCTTGGGAGCCTCCATGAGCTGAGACACCAACACGTTCGCACTCCTGACTCGTCACATATTAACGCTTGGTCAAAGCCCTTTGTCGTCGCTTTTTAAAGACTTGGGTAGCCCCTTTGCATCATTTATTGACTTTAAGGGATCTGCGGTCAAGTTATCAACAAGAAATATGCAACGACCAGTTAGACTTTCAAAATAAAACGCTAGCGTTTCAAAACATCACCATTTTGAAAAGCGCGTTTTTAAAGTCATCAAACGTTGCAGTTGGGTTGGGTTTAGGCAAGAAAACTACTTGGTTGAGGTTAGGAAAAGATTATGGTTTGGTTTTAAATAACTACATGTTGGTTAACACTTAAGTTAATTTACGTCACTTACGTCATAACTTGCCTAAATAAATATATTTAATGCTAACTTTTTGTTTCACATGGGACACGTATCCTGGTCTCCAGGCTCAAAGCCGGGGTTCTGGCCCTCCATCCACCCCAGCCACATCCTAACTTAGTCTTTTCTGTTAAATATCATATACCTGCCTTTTCTGTCAAAAACTGACGCCGCAGGCCTTCCGCCAAAACGTCGAACTATGACGGAAAGGGGATTCCCAGTGTGTCACAAGCTGAAGACTATGGCTCTTGGCCATGCGTCCATATGTAACGGCTTGGGAGTGAGAACGGGTTCACTACATATTGCAGAATATGCAATGTTGAAAAAATCAACTCCTGAAGAGCTTTGCGTGTATGTCTATGATCGGGACAGACAAAGTGAAAGCAAACAGAAAGCACTCCTTCATTGCTTCACTTACCAACTGTAAACATTTTTAAGTGACACGGCCAGTCTATGTATTATTATACATTGGAAACTAAGGTACTAGATTGCTGTCAGTTATTCTCAAATATTCATGGAACACAAGGGTGCATTTTCACTTTCCTGTAAGACCAAACAGCCAGATAAACAGCTGCTGTACAGGATTTTAGATGACAGCCCACGGACATCTTTGAGAGGAGTTATAAGGTGAACAAAGGCATCAGAGTCTTATCACTTGTGCAGTGGCCACTCACCTTTCAGCTGGATAACCAGAGTTCAAATCCCTGTGTAAACAGACACCCACCTTGCTGAGGAGCACTCATGCAAGAACTAAATCTCTATCAGCTCATCAGCTCCAGGGATGCTGCTCTGTATCTGACCCTTACCTCTGACCTCCCGTGGAGTGGGTGAACTAAATGAGAATTTTCCTACAGGTATTGATTGAGTATCACATATTAACAGTAGGAACGAAGCCTATACTGTCCAAATGGATCAGAGTTTATCCAAACAGCACAGCGTGGAGACTTGGCAGCAGGATTAATGAGTATACTGTAGCTGGGATGAAAGAATTCATCAGTGCACTGGACATCTCATTATTTCCTGGTGTACCCAATGTAGAATTTTCTAGATGGACACAGAAAAACGAACAAAGGCTTCCTCTCAATATACAAAATCACACAGTGATGACAGTCAGTCATTTATTTTAATGAAACTGTCAAACAAGTTTACATTAAAAGTGGCAATATTATAGGAATTTCAGTAAAAGTAAACATTATTAAGGCTTTTGCTTAACTTAGAATTAGAGCTGGTCCAACTTGTGTGCTACAAATGCAGAGGTGGGTGTACTGTACTTATTTTTTGTGGAATTAGTACATGTGATTTAAGAGAATTGCCAAAATTATGTCAGAAAAGCCTCTCATAAATAGTTTTAGTATAAATGTGTAACCAAACTACTGAAGTTTTTACAAACGCATGTTCAGTAATCTCTAGATATTTTGTTTCTTCGCAGCCTCTGCCATGATATCCATACTGAGAATACTGAGCTAGCATCTTCCAAAGAATGTAGAATGTAAATTCTAAATGTTTTTTTTTTTTCCTAGCTATTTTGCAGGGGAGTTTTGTTGGTGTGATATGGTGCTGTAAAGCATTACGCTGTTTTCAGGGTAGATTTCCTGCATGGGATTTCAATTTTAAATAGATAAAATCCTACCCATCCTTCAACACCACTACAATTTGTCAAAAAACACATTTTAATGGGGGCCTGTGTGTCCCAGGGACCCGGACATCACATTGAAAACCTATAATCACGCTGTCGAGAAACTCATCAAATCAGTGGTGGTATTTTGCTTTCTAACGTTAATGTGGATTATTTGATGTTTCATGTGTTTACTGTTGTTGTTGGACATGAGAGCAGAGCAGCGGAATTTTAAGTAACTTTAGTAAGAGAAAACCAGTGGAGTCGACTTTGTGGGAAGAGAGTGAGACGTAGCGCTTCTCCTTCTCCCAGATTCTTACATCTGCAGGCATGAGATTGTTATTTGGTGTAGTAAAATCTCCTTCAGTGTCCAAAAATGTGTTTAGCAAACACAAAATCAATCTGTTCTTGTTCAGGGTGTTAAGACCTTTACATAGAGAGAAAAAAAGCTCAACACTAAACTGGTCACCTCCTGAAGCAAACGGAGTTGCAGTGGAAAGGCGAAGGCAGAAACGGATGCACTCCGTCTTACAGCTTTGCTGACGGGCTTTGTTCTTTACATTAAGGGCTCCTTGAGGCTTTTCTTTTACATTAGGCTTCTTCTTTGTCTCTCACTATGTGCAGTCCAACACTCCACTATATTTTAGAGGGAAATTGTACTTTCTACTTCATTACATTCATCATTTATTTCATAGTAACTAGTTAGTTTTAAGATCATTATTTTATAATTAATCATTTGATGTTTTTTATAAAGAACTATAAAATAGCATTGTTAGAGGTTAGACTACCAAACATATAGCAGAAATGTTAAGATTAGCTTCACATTGACAGCTTTAAAATGCAGCTTAAATGAACAAGTCAATAAATAAATGCTCCGTACTTGTAATAACTGTTGATATTCCATAAATGTATGAAAATTATAATTCTAAATGGGGACAGTTTGCATCATGAGTGTGTTTACTTTGATACTCTCCAGTACACTTTGCAGATACATATGTACTTTTACTTAAGTAAAATTTTGAATGCAGGACGTTTAGTATGTAATGTAGTATCTTTACATTGTCATTATTGCTACTTTTACTTTAGTGAAAGATCTCAGTACTTCTTACACTACTGGTTATAATGGTTATACACTACTGGTACAACACACAAATATACAAACACCTCCCAGTAACGTTATTTCTGTGGTACATTTTTTTCCTCCAGCCATGATCCTAATAATGAATATTATTAATACTACAAAAAGTCATGTGCAACAATCTGCAACACAGACAATATAGTTCACATTACTTTGCCAACTTAAATACCTGGAAAACAAGCAAGCTAGCAAGTGATGTAACATTAGGCTAACGTTAGTTAAATATTTCCCCAAGTTTGGCAAGTTTGCATTTAATTCACAGTGTGTCCACACTTGAGGAACTGGCCAGCTGGAGTGAGGAGGGGGGATCTGAGGGATAAAGTTGATGTTGATGATTTGCAGTCTCTTGAAATGAGATTATGTTTGTCAAGCACTGAAATTTGGGTGAAGTCAGAGGGAATGAATCCAGGGCAATGACTGGTCAAACTCTTCTTCTTTTGCTTTTCATCAGGCTAGTCGCTGCTGCCTCTTGCTGTCAGACGTCAGTACAGCACTGTTGAACGTACGCGCATCACCAGCTTTTGGCGTAGTTTACCTCAGTACTTCCGTACCAGCTATGAAGAATGAGTACAGGTTGGCAGGTGTTTCTTGGCACATACTCCTGGGGTGGCTGTGGCTCAGGAGGTAGAGCGGGTTGCCCGTTAATCGAAAGGTCGGCGGTTCAATCTCCGGCTCCCCCAGGCTGCGTGTCGAAGTGTCCTTGGGCAAGACACTGAACCCCAAATTGCCCCTGGTGGGCGCCAGTGTATGAATGTGTGAATGTTAGTTCCGTTTGAGCGCTTTGAGTAGTCGAAAAGACTAGAAAGGCTATACAAGTACAGAGCATTTAGATTTACTCTAAAATACAGTAAACTGGGTGTTTCAATAAACAAGCTTTCTGTGTGGGCTGTAAAAAAACTTTTAACAGACCATCCTAGTGGGCTTTTCTTTCTACACAACCTGCTACAAGACTGGAGGACGGGAAGATGGGCTTCAGTCAGGTGGTAAATACTTTCATTGCCTGTGTTATTTGGTAGCGAGTGGCAGCAGCAGCAGCAGCAGTTACACTAACCCCACATTGCATTGTGATATCTGGTTAATGGACTTTAAACAGTGTTTTTCTGGTCCAGACTGTACAGCACGTGTACAACTCACCTGTACATTCATATCTGATGGCAGGACAAATACAGCACTTCCTGTCCCACACACACACAGCCATCGGGAACCATTTTGGGTTGCGAAAAGGACATCTCGAATGGATTTAGGAATTGAACCAACCAACCATCCTCCGATTAGATGACCCACTCTCCCACCTTAGCCACAGCTGCCCCTGTTCAAATATTTCTTCAAATATATGTCTGGCATCAAAAGACCATAAGACATTTATGAGAAGAAAATAAGCCTTGACCGTCTTCACATAGCATGGGTGGGCACTGTATGAAAAGGCCCCCAATGCATTTGCTGGTGTACATCTTTAATTGATAGTTTTTTTATTCTAAAGACAAGAAGGTAGTGTGTTTTGATGGTGTTCATTAATGAAAGATTAGGCTTGTAATGTAATTTAAATAACCACTTCAATGTTTGCATGAAGAATGAGATTACAGTTAACCTCTAGCCCTAACAAACCAAACCCAGCATATCAACTTATTCAGCGTAGCTGAGACTTCTTTTTCCTGATGTTCACAATGGCTCACTTTATTCACAAAAAGGGCAACTGCAGTCTATAGGGAGACAATCAGGAAAGTGATCATGTGATCACCAGCTCAGTTTTGTTAACTGGCTCGAAAGGTCTGTGGGCAGAGTGCAAATGAACGCAAGTGAGGTCTTGGGCGCACAGGCTGTGTAGGCGTCACCAAGCACAATTGCTATTTTGGTTCATGTAGGTACAGCAGAAATTCAAACGGGCTGGGTGAAAGTGAATTTGGATCAGGATGTGTGGTGATTAATAAATACAATTTCAGTCAGACTGGAGTGCACTAGTAGGAAGACAGTTACAGCATGTGCCACATAACCTCAATGCCCCTGGTTCAATTTCACCTGTAGGTCTTTGTTGCTTGTCATGTTGTTCTATTTCCCTTTTGTGCAGTTCATTGATTTATTAACTTTTGTTATTTTCTAAATGTGGCTGGCAGGTGTTTTTCAGTCACTAGTCAAAGTGCTTCTGTTTTCAGGACCACACATGTTCCTGTTTTTATTTAATCTATAATATTCCTCTTCATTTGTTTTAGCAAAACCTCACTGGGTCATTTACACATGGTCCAGAATGCAGCTGCACAGCTTTAGACGAGGTCTTTTATAATGTCTCATACTTTCGCTCCCCATCAAATTGAGAATCCAGTTCTTATGATCAATTTTAGACAAAAACATCAGATCTGTGTGAACCGATAAGGGGGCTGTGACCTTCCTCAAATTAATACGTGAAACAAACATAAATGCCATATTTCATTCTTGTTTTTGACATTATTTTTCACTGTTTGAGGTTTGACTGACACTCATTTAATCATGTAATCTTGCTCCACCCTCTTTGCCTGCAATGGAAAATCAGTGTCACAAATTATTTATCTCGACAAATCAACTCAGTGGTAGTGGATGGAAACCCACTTTAATTTGCACTTTCTTTTGCTAATCTTCTTGACATTCGGTTAAAATTTGCGCCTTTACTGTCATGACTCCACTTTGGAACTCCTCCCCCGTTGGACTTAAGATCTGTGGACACCTTTATTGTGTCTGCATTGTGTCTCTATTTTATGTGAAGGATGTTGTGGCCTGATAACACTTTAAAAAAACAAACACTTTATGTACTTACTTATTTGACTGTCTGTCAAAACATATCCAGTTTGAGAACAATCCTGACTCACAAAGGTTTGCATATGGGTATGAAAAAATCATCAACTAAACAATACTTCCTATACTTCCTGTCGGTGTGCCTCTGGTTGATTGCCAAATGTGTTTCACCTGTGCCCAGTCATCCTGCCTGTTTGTCATTCTTCATTTTTTTGTCAAGTGTTCCTGCCTGTCTCTCTATGCCTATTTTGGATTTTAGATTTTGCCTGATTTCCTAACCTGGATTGTGGACATCCCGTGTGGATTTGTTTCCTTATTCTGGACTGCTGTTTTTGGACTCTTGCCTTTAAGCTTTGCCACTGGTTTAAGTTTGTTCATTTTGTGTTTAAACAGTCTGCATCTTGCATGCAAATCTGCATTTGAGTCATTTTGTGCCTGTTGCTCATCCATGCTACATTCCCCCCTGTTGATGTCCTGATAACTATTTAGTAAATAGTAATAGATTGTGGAATTGTGGAAACTCAAAAACAACGAGGGTCAGTGTCTGTGCCAATCTGTGTTGCACGTTGTGTACAAAAAGTTCAAGACAATTCAGCTTCGGCAGCGGATGGGCGTGTGCGTGAGGCGAGCACCACCGCGACACTTCACCTCACTCTAACAGGGTCACTTGCTACTGAACATAGACTGTTTATGCTGCCCCCTGATAAAAGATCCCTGCTGATACCTGGTTAGAAAAACAACAAGACAACTGGACTCTGATGGTAACTTGTTTTAACAAGCTAGATAAAGGTAATGCCCTGCCAGTGGCAAATAGCTTTGGTTTAATATTTGATTTGATTCCATTAATGTTTAAGTTGAGATTTACAAGAAATATTTTATTGCTGCTGTGTAAAGGGAATACTGCTGGGAAAAAGCAACTTATTTGCTTAATGTGTTTGCAAACCACGTGTTACTGCACTTTTGTGTATATAGCAGTACATTTAAATTAAAAGAGCACAACACACTACTTTAGCATTCATTATTCAATTTTGCACATAATGCGAGTAATCGTGACATTCATGTGATTATTTGCAATTAAAAATTTGAATTGTTGCACAGCACTACTTTAAACATAAATTACATTTAACTGTGCTGGTTCTGCCTGGAAGTCTGTGTTTAGGTCTTTTACCTGTTGGCACACCTGACAGGGTCTCTAAATCACTGCTTACTACTACTCTATGGCTAACTCTACTGAGATCCTGTGTCTTGTAAATAATCTATGAAGTCATCACAGCCAAAGAGTCAGACACCGCTGTTTGACATCAGATAAGTTATTGTGATCGGGCATGATTCCAGCAACTAACTGCTCATGCTGGAGAGCCATCAAGACCCTCTGATCAAATATTCTAAAAGAGAAGGAGGACAGCCAGTTCTATATTAAGAGCTCTCTTTAAAACAAGTGCTCATCTCCTTCACAAAACTTGACATCACTGCGCTTATGAAGCTGGTTTCACTGATCATGTCATTAGAGCTGCAGGTTAATTTATAATCTGTAACAACAAAATAATATTTTTGCACAGAACACTGACAGCAAAATGTGCTTATGGCTTTAAATGACTATGATACAGTAATAAAGGTAGTGTCTGAGCTGGACAAAACAATTAAACCAACACTGCATACATTGCAAAAAATCTAAATGACAGTGACTGTTGAGGTGAATTTTTACTAAATAAATAATTACCAAGTGAAAATAACATTTAGATTATCCTAATGAATTCTCAACTTCCCAGGTTTATAAATAGATATTGTCTTCTTGGATAAAATCCCAGCTGAATGATTAATCTGACCTAATGTCCCAACACAACCTGAGACAGATCATTGAGACAAATGGCAATTCATAGGCAGATATTCAGAATAAACATGTGAAGCTGCACACTAAATGCCATCATCCATAGAGACAGACTTACATTCATAATCAGCAGGGCATCTCCAGGCTTCACTATGTGTTGGTGTGGCAATTGTGAAGAAGATTATGGTTTCACAAAGTATGAAATATGTTGACACTGAAGTGATGCCCTCTCCTAAACAGCCTGCATATGGCCTGAGACTCCTGAACAAGTGAGGACAGAAGAAAAATCCCCCACAACATCCTGTCTTCAATTTCTTCTGAGCTTTGTTGACAAGCCTGCCACCCAAGTTTCAAACAGCATTATGCTGGTATTGATGAACAGGCAACATAACCAAACATAAGCTTCTATAGACATAATGTTAGCTAATAGCAGATGCTATTAGACAAAAGAGGACGTTGACAGAGGACGCTAAGAAGAGAAAAACAGAGTGACTCAGCAAGAGGCTGCTGGATGTTGGTGAGAGCTTTGTGAAATAAAAAGCTGCAAGAAAGTTTCTGCTTCTGTTGGATTATTCAGTAATATTGCTGGATCTTGGGTTGTTGCACTTGCTTGATGTTTGGCTGTGTTGGCTGATTTCAGGTTAATTCCCTCACATAGCTAATTTGTGCTTTATGTGTATAATACAGTGCTTAATGTAAAACGGAGCTAAATTTGAACATAGGGCTGGATGATATGGCCAAAAATGTTATCAAGATAAAAAGTTTCATATCTTTCGATAATGATAATTATCACGATAAGTATCAAATTGTTATTTCTTTTGAGTTTAAAGGATGATTTTTGCTCCTCACTGAAAGTTGAAGAAACCTGATGTTTAATTGTGGTTTAAACTTTTCTTTATGGTCAGAACATGCCAAACATTTCATTCCAAACAGTGAATCATTTCACAAATCTGAGAGAGAACATTCAGAACACTTGATAAAATCTTTTTCAACAAATATGCACGAGTAAAATTAAGTAAAAGCTTCCTTTTTCGTCAACAAAATAAACTTCTTAGTAAAAAATGCAGTCCTAATTTGTGCGTGATTCAAGTGAATCAAATCAAACATTTATTGAATATTTATTGAACATTTGTTATATTGTTATTGTAAAAAATTTATATCGCGATAATTATTGTTATTGTTTTATTGTCCAGCTCTATATGAACTATATGTTCATGGTGGATAATGTTAATTTGCTGTTTCTTCATTGACTACTAATTGGCATAGAGGGCTGCCATACTTTTCAGTATTCAGAAAAAAATAAATACTACTAGGCTATCCTCCTAATGGTGAGCTGGTGGTTAAAGATATCTTCGTTTTGAACTGTGGTGATCCCTGTGACCACACCGATCAAAGTGCTCTTTGGCAAGACACTCAAAGCCTGCAGGCATGTGCATCTGCTACCTCTTGCGCTGTGACCTGAACTGCTTGCTACATTGAATACATATGTGCATGACTTAAGGAATACACGCTGCTAACCGACTGTGCTTATATAGCGCTTTTTTAGTCTTCTGAACACTCACCCAATTCACACACATTCATATACCCATAGCAGTGGCTACCATGCAAGGTACCAACTTTTCATCAGAAACTTCAACTAATGCATTCACAAACACTCTCACACAGATGGCACAGCCATCTTAAGCATTTTGGGGTTCGGTATCTTGCCCTAGAATTCTTGGACATGATGATGACCACAGCCTTCTGATCCACTCTACCTCCTCTACCAGCAGCCCCTGTAACTGCTTAGAAACTGCAGGGATTTTATATTCAAGTAAAAGGCATTTACACATTAGATGTCATTATCACTTGGCACCTAATTGAAATGACACACAGATCCCCTTGTCTCATCCAAGCAATCCTTGGGTAACTGATCCACCACAGTCAAAACCTGCAGCCTGTGGTCTGAAGACATAAACATATGTTTAGCATGTTTTACTATGTGTAAATATAAATGCTCTGTATAGCACCTTTCTAGTCTTTTCAACCACTCAAAGTGCTTTTACACTACCTCTGCATTCATGCACTGAGCCTAAGTGCTGAAACAGAAATTAACATTCACACGCAATTCGGGGTTCAGTATCTTCCCCAAGGACACTTCGACACGTACCCTTGAGGAGCCGGCGGTTCAAGGAGCCGGATTGAACCGCTGACCTTCCGATTAACAGGCAACCTGCTCTACCTCCGGAGCCACAGCCGCCCCTATGTGGCTAAGCATAAGGAGAATCAACAGTTTTGGAATGATTGGCAGTAGAACTATATAGGACCAAAATGCTGTGATGTTGGCTAAAAAGCTGATCATTACATTGCTTTAAAGTACTTATTATTTCATTGCCCATGGCCCTGTGATAGTGTCCCCTGGTGTCCTGCACATCTGTTGACTGTTTAAAGAACATTCTGTTGACTATGTGGATGTTGATGTGTAACACATTGGATTACATATGCTCCTGTCAGCAGTTTTGAGAGGTGTTTTGTTTGTAAGAAGGTATAAAATATAATAATATATAGAGTACTGTAGATATCAAGTATAGATATACTCTGTTTTTCCAAAACAGTAACAGTAATAACAGATTATTACTAATCCAAGTAACCCTGCGTTACTGAACGCACCATCCAGCACCGAGCAGCACTGATCATGAGGTTTTGAGGGAAGGGGGGTGGGAGTAAAAGTAATATAGTAACTGTAATGTAACTAGTTACTTTTATTTGTGTTGTTTGGCATCATGTGGCAGAGAAAATTGAAAGCTTAAGAAATCCAAACTTCTTCCTCCATCATGAAGATAGGGTTGGCTTCTTATGAGCAGCACTTTATTCTACACGGATCACCTGCATCCGATTTGTAGCATTAAACTGCACCTCACTCTGCCTGGCCTCTCCGTGAGGACATTATGGCAACTCTGCACATCATTTTAGCCAAAGCATCTTAACATCTGCTATTCCCCATTAACCTCGCCTAACATAGTGGATGAGGAATACACTCCCCTCCCTTTCCTTGAGCAAGGCATTTAGCCCCTAATTGCTCCAGTGGAGCAATGAATGAGGAAATGAGATTCAAGAAAGAGCGCACACATCTGTTTTCACTCTGAATTTTTCACTTATGCCTTATGTGCTGGTGCGCAGGAATAACACAACCATAAACACAACCATCAATTATATATATATATACATATATATATATATATATATATATATATATATATGACGCAGTGAAAAATTTCATATTTTATGGGTTTGGGCGTGGCAAAATGACTCGCTAGCGCCCCCTACAGAGCAGCCCCCTGACAAAGTTCCATCTACATGTACGAAATTTCTGTTGTACGTGTATCATGTCCAGATGCAAAAAAAGCCTCTTGGAGCCATTGCCCAAACACAACAGGATGTCGGCTATTTTGGATTTAATGGTCATTTTTTGTGATTTACGCACTTACTTTATATACTTTATATACTTTATATGTATATATATATATATATGTATGTAAGTGTGTGTGTGTGTGTGTGATGGTGTTTGTGTATAAACACAGACTGGCATGTTCATGAAAGCCTGTTTCCAATGTTACATGATTGCTGGTAGCAGAATAAAACGAAATGCCAGTTTTATAGAAAGTCACTGACACATGTACTCAAAAATCTTATGGTATATAGTAGTAGTAGTAGCTGCAACAGTAGTATTAATATTTACCTTGGACGAGAATGTGCACTGAGGTGGTTCTTGGTCGACTGCTTGTTTGGACTGCGCACACATACTGCCCCTCATCTGTCATGTCCACACGTTCAATCTTGATGGTAAACTCCTCTTGATTAAGGGTCACCAGACTCACTCTGGGGTCCACAGACCATTTGTCTTCTCCGGCATACAGTATACTTGACCGGTTTAGCCATGCTGTGTGTGTGACAACGTCCCCCTGTGCACACCTGTGAAGGGATACAAAATAGGTTATAGGAATACGTATTTTATCAAAGCACTCATATAATAACCAAATCTGTGACCTCAATATCCAGAATTCTTGCTTGACATAATGTGTACAATCAAGCCAAGTAAACAATTCAAATGCCATATTTCTCAAACACAAAAATGACTCATCTTCTTTACAGTACATAACGATTTTTATGAATTCTGAATATTTTTTTTCATGTCTGGCTAGGGTGGACAATCATCACACTGATTAGCAAGCCTTTAAACAGATAGGAGGAATTAATCAGTAAAACCAGCCGGTGTAATGTTACTGCAGACTCTGGGTTGTCCACTGCACAAAGCTTTCAGCCTTGCATTAAAGGCTCCCTGATACTCTGAAGGCTGAGACTCTTCAGTAACATAGTGAATGGGGCACAGGCCAGCTGAATGTGTAAAGGGTTACTCTGAGTTAGCGTTCTCTGCATAAAGCAGCTACGATAAAACAGATATATGTTTTTTTTTGTTAAAACTGACATGCATTTCCCCTAATCCGTTTTTGAATCCACTTCCAACACCTGAGGATACTATTAGACACCAGCATTTGTCTTTTACTTCACTACTAAATCATCTTTATTCCAATATTCCTGTTCCCCTGTAAAAAGAATAATATTCTGATCTACTACATCAAATGGAAATATTAATAGCATTTGAGCTATTAGCAATTACGGTAAAGGCTTGCATGGAATATTGACAATTTTTCAATAAACTTTGTAACTAGACTGCTTTTGTCAATCTGCCCACACACTGCTGGTGACATTCAAAACTGATTGAGACAATGAGCCTAAAACTGCACTGCAGTGTTCTGTTGCAATCAGAAACAGATTGGTTTCACTAGATTCACAAAATGCTGCTTTGATACCGGAGCTGGGTCACTGATCTTTGACTGATCCCACAGAGAAACACATCTGCTGTATTTTCATGACAAATCTTTGGAGCCTGCTGAGAAGGTACGGACAGGGCTGCAGGAAAAAGGGTCTTATTTACGAGACAGTGTGCCAGTGTAAGAAGAATTCCATACGTTGTACTACTGTTGTGCTTTTGGCTGCTGTTTATCATCGGGTTTATTTAACTTTCAGTAGCCTAATTTTCCGATGTACAGAAGAACAGGGCATTTAAACATTAACAGTTTAGAATGGTGGCCATTTAACAGGAGCTCAACTTAACAGCTGAAAGACTCAGCTCCATTTACGCTGTCGGAGGTTCTGTTACAGCATCAGTCACTTCCCCTTCAGTGGCAGCAGTAGGGTCAATGGCATCCTTGGGGCATTTGTGGTGTTAGGGTGGAGAAATAAGACTGTTTGTGTGTGTGTGTGTGTGTGTGTGTGTGTGTGTGTGTGTGTGTGTGTGTGTGTTATGAATATACAGGAGAAATGGCTTTCAAAAATAATGGATCACAGTGTATGTAAGATGGTGAAGGATCAATTTACTATGACAAAGTGGATTCAAAGTAGGGTTTTCATTTCTAACGGCTACAGTAAATTAATTTCTCTGTGCTGCAAACGTATTTTGCACTGTAAAACATTATCCTTTATAAGTAACACCAAACACAGCAGGGTTTGAACTGTAACTTTCTTTTTAAATGAACATACTACATCTAGTATGTCTGAGAAAATAATGATATGAGAATTTGAAAAGTAACTTAACAGCCCCTGAAACACCACCCTGCTGACCTCCAGAGGTTTAACTTCTATGCTTTTTTATAGACTTTATTAACAAGGTTGGCACAAACATACAACATATATATAGAAACGACACAAACATTTCATTTCAACACCTTGCTGCAGGTACAAGTAGACTTTAAGAGCGGGTGATATCACTCCTGGGTGTGGTTAAAAGTTCAAAAGAGCACACTTCTGACCCCAGAGGGCAGCAAAAACATTGCTTTTCAGTTGGTGTTAAGTTACTCTTTAAGGTTTCCTGCAGACTTACAAGGACATACGATTGCATGTGCATGGATGCTAACTCAAGTGTAAAACCTGATAGCT
Source organism: Lepomis gibbosus (assembly GCA_029875015.1). Taxonomy (NCBI): domain Eukaryota; kingdom Metazoa; phylum Chordata; class Actinopteri; order Centrarchiformes; family Centrarchidae; genus Lepomis; species Lepomis gibbosus. The sequence continues at coordinate 53,059 of JAPMOB010250827.1, read as the reverse complement.
GAAACTTTTCTTGGAGGAGGTCCAACAAACAACATCTTTGGTGAGTGGCATCCTATCGACCTCAATGTCCTTGTTCGGGTATTACCTTTAAGACGTGTGTCCCACACCACTGCTCATACAGTGTATCATGTCCAGATGCAAAAAAGCCTCTGGGAGCCATTGCCTAAACTTAACAGGAATCGGCTATTTTGGATTTAATGGTCATTTTTTTGCGATTTACACACTTACTTTACAAATTTTACTTTACAAACTCCTCCTAAGGATTTATTCTGACTGATTTCAATTTATGATTAAAAGTTGTGCAAACGGTTTTCGTGGAACGGCATGCCCGTGGTATTGTGTCCAAAATCGATGATTCGCCATAAAACAGGAAGTTATTGTAACTTCAGTCTACATGCTCACATCTGCACCAAACTTTATGTGCTTGATAACAAGCCCACCCCGAACACATCTACATGTTCAGTTATAGTCAAAGTGCGAAGTGCTATGTAGCGCCACAAAGGGGACACGGGAAGTGATGATTAACACCTTTGTGCAGTGTCCAAAGTGTGTGGCAAATTCACAGCCACTGAGCTCCAGAATCTGCAACGCACACTGACACTCACACATGAATGGTGAAGGAAGATTGATTCGACATAGTGAGTGATACAGAGTGTAAATTTCATGACTGTTACTTGTTTAACTTTAGCTACGTTTACTTGAGGTAAAAGAAAGGGGATAATTTAGTTGGCTATGGAAAACAGTAGTCTAGATAGCTTTAGTATTTCAAAACAATACCAGTTCCCATAAATTGTTGTTGCCCTTGCTGCTGTACCGGTTTATCCTTTAATTTATTGACCAGATGGATACTGACAGATATTTTAGGAGAGAGAGAGAGAGAGAGAGAGAGAGAGAGAGAAGCAGGAGATTGGCTATGCAGCTGATTCTGAGGGAGCATTCTGAGGAGTGCGTGGTCAGCAGTGGTCTACAGGTCTAAGGGAATGTGGGGTGTTTTGTTTTCTTCTAACAACAGACATTAGTTGGCAAGTCTAGGCACCAAGGTAGAGCCTATTTTATGATATATATTACATTTCTATATTCTGACTAACTTAACTTCCTGCATTCATTGGCTGTAATGAATTAAATTAATATGCAGATATTGCTATACATGAGCATATACCCACACACACGCATTAAAATATAATGAAATTAAAGCAATCATACATAAATTCATGCAATCATATATAGTTGTTCCAAATATTTTATTTCATACCCAATCACTCCTTACCAACAACTTACATACTAATGTATTTATTGTATGCTAAAAAAATCACACTCTGATTGAACCAATCTACAGTGCAGTAACAGTAATTATTATAATTAAATAGCATTTTTGGACCGGCAACTTATCTAATACTTAAAGGAATTAGATATGGTATTTCTTTATCACATATTTACATGATGACAGATATCATTTAAGTCACAGCCTACAGAAGAACTCAGCAGGAGCTCAGTCTGGCCTGGGTAAATTCCCCCCATGCAGCTTTAACGTATCTAAAAGCTAACATTTACAATAACTTTTGTTGGAAGAAAATAATATGTCTGTTGCTTTTTACCTGTTAACATCTTTACTGGTTGTTGACACAAGTGTAGGCTCTACCTTGGTGCCTAGACTTGCCAACTAATATCAGTTGGATGAACGTGTCAGCTAAATGAATAAATGTAAATGTGTAGAAACATGCCACTCAAGTGCATACATTAGAAATAAACTGTACTGCATAATTGAGAAGCTCTCACTGGCAAGGATGGATGTTGCTGTGAACATAACATATGAAGCTTCATTATCTGCATTAACCTTCACTTACTTTAGGTAATTCAACATTCACAACACTGATCTCAGAACAACTGCTTCTTAGAGAGAAACTACTGTATGATGATGGACTATGTCAGATTTGTATTACTGTTCTGAAAATACACAGAAACATGAAAACACAACTGAGAGAGGGAAAGATGTAAATAGCTTTTGAGACACATATGACAACATGTGAAAATAAGAATGTCAGTTTGTGCCTTTCTAGGTCAGGCATATGGACTCCTAGCTTACCATTTCATCACTTGCGCTTGTGCATTGTGATTCTCACATTATATTATGTATGATATTCCATATTATATGATAAATTATTATACAATTGATTTTCTTACTTTTCCCAGTCTGTTCTCTACGTCCCCCACGCTTGTCTTGAATATTCTTGTTATTAAGTCAGCAAAGATGTGCTGAGCTTTCCCATGGCAACACTGTAAAATACTAAAGGTATGCTACCACCAATTCTATTTGTTGTAATAACACATGGCATTTTTGAAAATAAATTTTAAAAAGACCAGAGTGTGCGGTGGTAAAGCTACCACCAACTGCTGAGATGGGTGGACTTCTGACACAGGCCATAGTGCAACAGAAACTAGGATGAAATTGGTGTGCAAAATTAAAAAAAAAAAAAAAAGAACAAAAAAAAAAGATCATATTACTTTTAAAGAACTCAGTAATTCTCTTGTTTACTTATCAGTCTTAAAGGTTGAGGCTATGGTCATTGCCTCCCACGGAAACACAGCCTTCAGTGGTTTTCGTTTAATTTGAGAGGGTCAGTGACACAGTTGAGGGTATCCTGGCAGCGTGTTTACACTGCCTTCCAATTTCCAATTCATGAGAAACTCTGTGCAGTCATATTGTGTGAGTGGGAGTGCTGCCTCTTTGAGTGCGATGAAAGAGTACAAAACAAGCCATAAGATATGAGATTGCAGTTGCTGGTCTTTTGATAGTCATTAAATGTGAAGGAAAGAGAGCATAAAAGCAGCTCGAGTTCCTCTCTTGTTGAGTTTTGCAGCACATACTACATTTGCAAAGTTTCTCAGTCGAGCCTACATGTACAGCAATTATCATTCACATCTTTGCATTCATGTCAATACTTTTTCTTCAGCACAATACTTAAATTGCCTTGTATTCCAGCCCACAACACCAGATATTTTATATTAGAAGTTGAAATATTCAGCGGCTAATTGGAATGATCCTCTTGAATATATATTTTTAGAACTTTATTGAAAAGAAGATCTGGTTTGACTTAGGTTGTTATTGTTAGAAGAAAAAAACCCCGATGTGCCTCACCAGCTAAATCCCTCTAGAGAGCAGAAGGAAGAAAACCGAAGGGATAAATATTTTACATGCCATATATTCTCCCTTATCACCTCTGCACAGATGGCAAACAAAATTTAATCCCAAAAAATTGTCAATCCTCTCAAAAGTAAGAAAGCAGGTTGGGAAGGGGAGATGTAAGATTAGGAGGTAAAACTGTAACTGTAAGCAATGACGTGTCCAGACTGTTTTTACTAGGGTGACCCAAGTGGGCCTCTGACATGCTAGAATAGCATAGAATAGAATCTCCACTTCTCATACAGTATCTACTTTTATTACCAATAATACAGTATTTTGAAGATTTTATTAATTACTGTGTTTAAAATTGTAATTTGTACGTTAAATATGACTACCAGTCACAACATGTGCCCTCAAATATAGACTACGTACAAAACAAAGCAATCCACATTCAAGTGTACATTCACAGTATAAAGTGCCTACAAACTTAAAATAAATACGCCTGTGTGGACAAAATATTGTATTAACAAAATTGCAAGATGTAAGCGCAGGCTGCTCCGTGCTACGTTATTAGTAGCTTTGCTTCCAGGAATACAACCCTCTCATCTCTTTCAACATTCAGTCCCTGAAGAGACATTACCTTCTAATGACTCAGACACACTTGAACAACTGAAGATGTTCATCACAGTGTGCTTTTTAATCCAACAACAACAGAAAAAAAAAATCATGTTTCCCATGTTCCCCAGTTGATGCATGTCTTAATGGGATGTTGGCTTGGTTTATAAAAGACTTGGTTGATAAATCCAAAGAATTTGATGAGACGTGATGGAAATTTAAAGGATTTACAAGATAAATGTTTATTGCTTTGTGCCTGTATTTAGGATCTAAATAATCAGTTTACTAATGAACAAAGAGCAATTCCAAATGGGCATACAATTAGCATTTTGTTTTACTAATCCCAGTCTCTATAGGTATAGCTTCATTTAGCGTGATAATAATGAAATATTGTGTGTCTGTTAAAAGGAGCTGGTGAAACACAGGAAGATATTTCACCTCCTCCATCTTGGTTGATGACAATTAACCATAACATGGTGATTCATTGATTTCTGAACATATTTCTGCCTCTTGGCCTGTACCAAGATTTCAACTGCTCATTATTACTGTTTAGTCACTCTTTCTTGACACTTTTTCCTTCTAGATTATGTTGACAATCTACCTGACTACCACTAATACTGACAATCACTGGCGGTGAAACTCCATCCTTTAACATCCATTTCTAGCACACAGTGGACTCACTGTACAGACAGAAGAGGTCATTTTAGTCAAAATCCTTGGCCTTTATTGACTATGACAATTACAATAATAGGAACAATAGTTCAGTTAAAGAGCAACATTTCATTTTAGAGATTTACTAGGGTATCCACCACCAGTGTGTTTAATGCCATGTCGGCCTGCCCTGGTGCCCACAATTATGAATATCAAGCAAAATATGCTACATATAGCATGTGACCTAATAAGAACTGATGAGCATCTCACCTTAACGTTCTGTAATTCTGCGCTTGTGAACATCAGATTTGATAAAATCAGACATAATCAACATACATTAAAATATTTATGTGTTGTTAATATGGTTGTTGATTTGTGTCGATTCCTCAATCAGCACTTGGCCAGGTGCTTTCTATATTGAAAACTAAAAATACAAGCTCCTCAGAAAAGCAGTGCTCAGTCCCAACCATTGTGGCTGAGAGTCCTGCAGATTGCATTTTTGCCATGCAATTACAAAGTGTTCTATAGCCGGGCTATCACATCAGTGAAATTAAGACCCTTGCACTTAGACTGAGATCCACTGATGGCCAACACAGCAAGGTTACTGCTTGCAACTCAAGCCAGAACGTTGCTGCTCCGTGTTACAAAAATTTCAGATACCTCATAGTCTGTTTCCTTTTGAACGACCTGTCAAGGAACGTCAAAAAGGGTGTCTGTCTGGCTTTTGGATGCAAACTCCTAAAGTGATATGACATTGGAAAATGAAATGTGATAGGGCAATATGTTTTTGTTTATTGTCTGTTTTATAAATTAACTTTATCCACATTATACTGTAAAGATACAGGATTAAACATAAAAATATTGTCTCTAAATGATGGCGGCGGCAGCTGGAAAGCATTTAACTCTATTTTATGCAAGAGTAACCTCAGACACAATGTTTCTGGCAGTGCAATCAGAATAAATAAGGATCTGCATATGATGTGTTAAAAGTTTTGCCAGATTTTCCACATTATGTCAGGGTAATTTTCTTGCAGCCATTTATTTAGAAAAGAAAAAAGGACAGTTGTTGATGGTGTTACTCAACTGCAATTAGTCTACTCTGAATATTTCATAAATGTGATAGGTGTGACTTTTAACTATATGTTAAAAGTGAAGTCGTTGAGAAAATAGAACAAGTTGTCGTTACTTACATGCACAGACAGGGTCCTGTGCTGAACACTAATTCATTCAAAAGTTACTTATCACTAATGTGCATCTAAGAACACAGAAATCATTTTAAAAAGCACAGATATGGTTCAAATCCAAGTGATTCCTGCAGCCTTAAAAGCATTGAATCAAGCTATGTATATTGTGAATTCTACAGAAAATAGAATGTTATGAATCAGTATACTATTCTTACAATTCTTAAATAACAGCAATACTGACTAATATCCACTGGTGACAGACATATTCTCACTCCTTTATCTTTTTTTAAGCAGTGTCTCATGTCTTCCTTCATAAAAGAAGGTCAGGAAAAAATCTGATCTAAAACTGAAGCATAATTATATCTATGTCCTTAACCAAAAATGACATATCTCTCAAGTGAATGACTGAATGTTCATGACACAACATGTCTTGTGTAGTCTCCAGTGAAGGAATCTAATCACTGCACAATAACTGACATCGAATCATGAAAAGCGACAACCAGCATTTTGCAAGAATGATGACAAAAAAAGGCCACAAGATGGCAAACATCACTGATGTGTCCCAGGCTGAAAATCTGCTATAGCATTTTATTTTCTTTAATTGTCTTGTTCATAGGAAACAGAGTCAGTAAAGCTGTTCTGACTCAAATTCACTCATTTTACAAAATGTTAAATACAAATATTCCCAGAAAGAAGGCAGATAATATCAGTAATGGTTTGCTAATTGTGATCACACACAGAAATAACCAGCTTTAGCTTTGTAGCTGTAAGGGTGTGTCCCTGTGCTATTAGTAACTTTTCATATTTTCCATGTCTGTGTTGAACAAAGCAGCTAAAACAAGTGCTGTCACAACCTGATGGAAAAAGAGACACTTGAGCTGCTGCCTAATGTCTCGCCATAATCACAATGACATATTAAGTCTCAACAGTTATTCTGATGGGGCCATTAATTAACCAATCCATGCATTCATTAGGAAACATTTCTGTGTCAACATACTTGTTTCCTCATAACATGTGGGTGGAATAAATCTGCTCTCTGCATCTCGAAGCACAAGCTCTCAAAGCTCTTGGTAGGTGGTAATGCAGAGGCTTCATTGTGTTCGCTTCATATTTGCAAAGGCATTGCTTTGGATTGGGAACAAGGGGGGAGACTTTCTGTTGTCCCATAGGGAGGAAAAAAAAGTGATTTGAATCCCATTTTATCCCAAACTATGGTAATACAAATTTGAGAAATAGTAGTTAAATAGTTGGTCATCATGCCAAATTCTGCCTGAATAGTACTATAGATACAGTACATATATGAACAACCCAAAATCTTACCCTTTGTACAGCAGATATAACCTACTTGCAACTCAGTGCTGCTTCTCCCTACCTTCGTGCTTTCCATAGGCACCTCCACCTCATCTGACCTCTGATGTGTCGAGTTAAGCCTGTGGTGTGTGAGTGTAACATTAATGTAAGCAAGCTTCTCTCTTCTAGTAGTGTTATCCCTCTTTTCTCTCCTTCTCTCACTTTCTGCAGGTGTTTCTGGCTCTGGAGCTGTGGGGTCTGGATCTCTGGTTGCAGGCTGACTGCTGCCCCAATGTTTCCGCTCGACACCAGCTGCTACATTTATTACTGTGTTCTCTCCCTCTCCCACCCTGAGTCTAGCTTCTGCTCAAAGGTTTTACCTACTAAAAGGGAGTTTTTCCTTGCCACTGTCTCCAAGTACTTGCTCATGGTGGGAACTGTTGGGTCTGTGTTTATAATATTACAAAGAGTCAATCTAGACCTGCACTATATAATATGAGCAATGAGGTGTACTTATACTGTATGCATCATGTGGCTACTTTTTTGGTAAATATTTGGTAAATCTATTGTATTTGAATAAATCTCATAGCTCCAATAGCTCCAAAACTTCTTGATAGTTCTGATTAGGCACTCGCTGCACTCGGTTAAGGTTATTATATAAATAAACAAAGCATCACTTGGAGTAACACGATAATGTCCTATACTGTGCAGTATAAAGCATCAGAGCTAAAGTGAATTGAATCATGGCACCTTGTGAAGGTCATGCAATGTGAGATACATTACAAAGATTGCTTAAATTGTCCCTGGCTTATTGCCAGTCTCTTTAGCTGAGCATTGGCTCAAGGAATGAATGAGGATGTGTTTCTTTTAGACTGAGGGCATCTGAACTGCCTTCCAAGTGGCAGAACTGCTAAGTCATGGTTGAGGTGGAGGGAATGACAAGTGGCCTTAAATAGCAATCTTTTGAGTTTCCCATGTTAGCTAGGTGAGTTTATTTAAATAACGTAAGGAAAAAAACAGGTGCAAAAGAGTACTGCAATAGAATGAATCAATGTCAAAACATATAATAGCCTAGGACTGGACAATAAAACATTAACGATAATTATCGCAGTATAATTTTTTTGTCAATAATATCACAAATATGTCCAAATATATTGAATAAATATTCAATTTATTTATTCACTTGAATCATTCGCAAATTGGGAATTTTTTTTAAGATGTTTATTTTGTTGAGAAAAAAAGGACTGAAGAAAGCTTTTACTTCATTTTACTCCTGCATATTTGTTAACAAAGATTTTATCATAATTCTTTAGAATGTTCTACCTCAGGTTGTGAAGTGATCCACTGACCTTAAGTGTTGACCAAAAAAAAAGAGTTTAAGCCACAATTAACCATCGAGCTTCTTTCCTTTCCTTTCACTCAGAAGCAAAAATCAGCCTTTAAACTCTAAACTCTAAAGAAATAAAGATTTGATACTGACCGTGATAATTATCAATATCGAAAGATATGAAATATTTTATGATGCACTTTTTGTCCATATTGTCTAGTACTATTATAGCCATGGCCGAAAAGATAGAGGCACCCTTCTCACAATATAATATTACCATGATGTATAAACAAAGTATACATTAAGTACATTGTAGAAATGTTTATATTGTACCACACATTTTAAAACCATCTGCGAGATATACTGAAGTGCATTTTTCCACTGAAGTGCATTTTTCCCGACTAATCGCAGACATTTTTGTTCTGAAAAACCACAAGAGAACCTTGACAGTTAGCATAAGCACAGATAGCCACCGTGGCTGAGTAGATGAAACGTCTCAGACTTTCCAAAAAGAAAGAAAGGGAACACGCAGACACACTTCAATACATAATTTAATCTGGGAGGTAGACTTCATAAACATAGCATCAATGACACAGACACAAATGAAAAAAAAAAGATATAAAAATCATATATTGCTACATTGTTAGACTCTATCGGTGTCTCAAGATCCAAAGCCAAAAGCTACCTTCTCCTCAAATCCAAGAGCAGCTTCAAACGTTACCTTTCTGTGATATAATGACATCTTAACCTGTCAAAAAATATTAACTTAACTGTCCCGGCCCACAGGAATAACATATGTGAACTGTGGTAATTTAAACGCAGCCTTGCAAGCAGAAAGTCTACTCTTTATTTAGTCTAGGCAGACAGGATTAAGAGCCGGAACACTTGAGAGTAATAAATTGCTGTAATATATAAGCTTGGACATCTTCCAGGGAGCATTGCTCTTTCAAACAGTTAACACATCATCACTACTTTTCAACCTTGTAATATAACTGCTGAGCCGTTTGTATGACTGCTGCGCTGCCTCATGTTGTCAGTTACCACAGATTTGTAGTTACGTTTGTCAGATCAGCTCAGAATCAGAATCATATGACTGGACGTGGCTCAAACAGTCACACAGAATATAAGCATACATGTAGCAAAAATATACACGCAGCGTTAAAATGAATGAAAAAATACTGTACATATGTTTTTACAGTGAGATAACTGTTAATTCTCAAACCACAGTGAGAAGATGTCATGTGTGGGTCAAAGATTTAGTCCCCTTCCACTTCACAAAGTCTTATTAACTGGAACATAAAGAAGAATAATGGGAATGCAACAGCAGCATGACATAATTGTGATTGGCCCTGGTGCAAATATATTACTTGCACCGGTTCATGTACACACACAGGTGCACAGACACAACAACTCCACACAATTGCACACCTGCAGCCTTTGCTCAGCACCGTGTACAGCAGCCAAAGTGCATTACGCAAATCTTACGGCCTGCCCTCGACTCAAACCTGTATGTCAATAACTACAGAACAAATAGCAATCAAGAAAAGCACAGCAACCCTATTCCACAGTACACAGTACACAGTACATGCCAGTATAGTGGCATCTGATCACTATCCACGTGGCAACTGTCGCTGTCCCCTTGCGGGCCCTTGTAATTAGCTGGGCCCTGTTGCAATGCACTGGTTGACATGCAAACAAAGATGAAATACAGGTGCAACCGTGCACTAAAAGTGCCGTGTAGCTGCCAGAAAGCTTCACCGCTGTCAGGTAAAGTATTACCTTGTAGATCCTATATTCATTGTTCAACTACTTTGAGAACTATCGAACGGGGAAAGAAGGCAGATGAGCTATTTTGTCGATTACAGGTGCACCAGGAGTTCAATTACTCAGTAAAGACAGAAGCACTAGCTTGAAAACTCACAGGGACAATTTATGTGTGCTTGTCTAGCATTCAAGTAATCCCCTCATTACTACTGAAAAAGCTTTCAACAGAAATACGAGCAGTGGGGGAAAGAAGTGTGGACATTGCTGTTCATGATGATGTGACAGATCGTTATATTTACAGCAACAGCTTCTGTTCTTTCCAACTAGCTGCAGTGTAATGCAAACTCTCAGTTTACACAAAAGATGATTGTGTTTTTTTTAGCTTCATCAATCTCTGAAGTGTGTTGCTGCCCAGCCACTGGGGATGCAACAAGCCAGTGCAATCCTAACTGCTGGTCCCAAGTGCAGATAAAGGGGTAGGGTTGCTTTAGTAAGGGCATCCGGTGTAAAATAAATACCTATGCCAAATCAAATTTGCAGATCATCAAATCTCCATGCTGCGTTGGGCAGCGAGAAAGAATTAGATGATCAGCAGTGGCAACCCCTACAGAGAGCAATTTCAACTTCATAATTTCAAAACTACTCAAAGGAATACTCCTGTATTGCACTTTCTTAAAGTTGGGAGATTCTTGACAGACAGATGATGAAAAATAGAACGTTCAAAAGCAGACAGTGATATCCTGACTTTTAGTCCCAAGTATGGGTCAAGCTTCAAATACTCTGGATCCTGCATTCCCCATAATGCAACATAAAATCATCCTTCATCTGCCAATCCTTGCCTGGTAAACACCCACATCTTTTGAAAAGCCCACCTCCTGCATCATCACGGTTATTTTCACAAGCTTTAACCCCCCCATCAATTGCACCAATGACCTTTGTCCTTTAATGACATTGAAGCTGCATTGTGTTGTAGTGTAATGATTTGTCACTTGCACCCTCACAATGTATGTTTCAGTCAGTATCCTGAGCTGAAACCAATAAAATCTCTTTCACAGTGCCAACAAATAAAGACATAACCTTTTCAGTTTAGATAATACCAAGCAAGCCTGTTACCATCTTCTTGAAAGATCAGCTTGTGTGAGCTAATTTCAATTTTTAACTGTTATTTATGCAGAGTGCTCAGTCTACATGCTCTTTTGCAGTGATGCCCTATTTACAGTCAGGCATTCACAAAAAAAAGGTAATTACTGTTTTAAAGTGAACAGACGGATAGGACAGAATAATAAACAATGGAGGCACAGTTACAGGGACGTATTGGGCAATTACTGAAATTGGTCTTTCCAGAAGCTTATATATGTTTACTTTTTTAATTTTCACCCATCTTTACCAAGGAATGGAAAGGGCAGGGTAAACTGTAGAGAAAGTAGAGCTTAACTTGTTTAGTTTCCATGAGCTTGACAGCACGCAAACTTAACAGAAATGGAGCTGGAGCTTGAACAGAAATGGAGCTGTAGTGTATTGTGGATGATTGTGCAAGGTCCAAAGGCAGGGAAAAAGAAAGGGGAGGGGTGTGTATGAGGCATAGCTTTTAGGCATCCATTCATGCCCAGGGGCCCATTGTCTCATAATTCCTCCATGACCACACTGCAGCTCCAGTTTTATCGCTCCATAGCTTGGAGAGGTCACTCATGGGTCATATGGCAGAGTCAGATTTTGCTTGTTCTCGTCCTTTGGGGAGACCCTTAAATAAGAGAAGCCAACACTTGTTTGGGGAGTATAAGATTTGTCCCAGAAGGAGATCAGCTGGCTCAGAGCAATTGACATGGCCAAGAAATATCCACACACAGACACCCACTGTTTTCCTCTGCATCCCAAAATGACACATGAAAATAGGCCAGTTAGACCCCACCACCTAGCACTACCACCACCCCCCTCCCACCCGCTGTTTTCACAAAGCTAAAAGAAAGCGAGGGCACAAGCTGCTGGGACGTGGCCAGCAGCTCCTCTGATGATAATCGAGCCTCAGTGTCTGAGAAAGTGTATGGGCTTTGCTTAATTGAGCTGGACACAAAGCTAAGCCAGGAATAAAAGTACCCCTGTGAATAATATTAACGCTCACAGCTCTACACATCAGGCCAAATTTGCTGGAGCACTCACTTCCACTTGTCTTGTATAAACGTTTTAACACAGCATACAGTAAATGCAATAAATCAGGTCACACCACAGACCAGATGACCGGACTCCCGCCGCAGGAAAACTAGGGGCTCATTTAAAGTATTAAGTGTGCTAATGGCTTTAACGTGTCAGACATTTTTCAGTCTTGGGAGATGCAGAAAGTAGCCGGCCCATATGCACGAGTCATTCAGTTAATTTATCAGCCCACTCTGGCCAAAATACATTATACACTGTGATGCTTATCGCTTGGAAAGCTGATCAAAAGGAACTAAACTTTCAAAAATGTGAGACATGAGAGAAGACTCTGACAGTGTCGTCAAGAAAAGAATCCTCCTGCTGCACGGGCACTTCATAGAATTTAACAGACAATGCCCAAAGATGTTCAGATGACAGCACATTATGGGCATTATAATTACATGGAAATAAAATAAAATTCTCAGACACATAAATGAGAGAAAACGGTATCCGTGGCTGTTGCAGGACTGCAATAAGCACAGCCGCTCTGCCTGTCTATCTGCCTACCTGCGCGCACTGCCCATGTGTGCATGACGCACTCATTAAGTGGCTTTGGAAAGAGGCCTGAAGGGAGGCGGTGGGATTTTTTTCCATTAGAAACATTCAAAATCTAGATATCTAGATCTATTGCTAGTTTCGCTAACGTTACCTAACCAGTTTACCAGGTTACTCAGAGACACCAGTTATCAAAGGTGATGGTGTTTACATGCTTTTTGGCACCCTGCTTATTATAAATCTGACTGATGCAGCAAGTCAGTAATGAAACCCAAATCAAAGTAACCTGACCTTATTTGAACTGTATTGACAGAAGACGCTTCCTGACTTTTGTGTGTGTCAGAGCAGACTGAGTGAGAGAAGAGGACAGACTGAAGGGAGCACTTCCTCACAGGACAAACGACAAATTTTACAGCACTATCAGCCGTGGAACTCATTTAGACTTCTAGAGACAAGTTTGTGCTAGTTTTTCCATTGACTTTGGATGAAATAAATTGAAATACAAGGACACATTGGTGTAATTATCTCTCCTTTTATCCAGCCATCTGCTGTTTCTTTCGCTGTCTGAAGTTTCGCACATCTGCACTTGTAAAACGCCGATTGGAAACATAGTTACCTGTATACATGGCCGAGAAATCTGTGTTCTGCTGAAGAAATCTTTCTGGGGAAAAAACGGGTTTCTCTCATCCCCCACCCCAGTTATGGTAGCCAGGTTTCTCTCACATGATGGTTAAGAAATCATCTTCTAAGACCTAGTAGCCAGTTATAAGTTATAAGCTACAAATACACAATGATGAGTTTCCTGTACTTTGAAACCTAATACAAGTTTTATTTTACAATATGTTTGTGGTGTACTCCACCTTATCGCTTGATGTCAGCTGGGATTGGCTCCAGCACCCCCCATCCCCCTCCCCTCCCAGTTGACGATGGAATATATTTGTGGTTCATTACTATCTGAATATAGCTGAAGCCGTGATTCATTTATCATTTCTCTTTTATAATGGGCCATTTGTTAGCCATTAGCGCTATGAAACATATTGATTCTAATCAAACAGAGGATATCCAGTGTGTAATGCAGGAGGATAAGTTCACACACCCAGTGTATGGTGACAGTTTTATTGCTTTGAGATATATTCTTTCCATACTAAAACCACTCGCAGCAGAAGAATGTTTGCTTTGGTATAATTGCTTGCTATAAAATTTTATCTGTCTCTTTTCCTACTTGGACAAATGTAAGAAAGAAAGAAGTTGCTACCAGCCACACATGAATATTTAATGGAATTTGGTTTTATTCATTAAACATCTTGAAATTACTCAAAACAACCTGACCTGAAAACTGTAAATAACTGGAAAAAATGCTGTGGTCTGAATTTGAACTAAATTTCACTTCACCAGAGGAAAACCAGTGTCAGATTAATGTTTCAGCTCCAACTCATCATTAGACAGCTGCACTGACAATGTATAAATGAAGGTGCCTTTTGCAAAAAAATACCCACCAGCCTTTCATCAACTTATTAAGTCAGAGTTCAAGGAGGGTTGCAGGGCTGAAACAAAATGAAACATGGAGCAGCTCACTTGTCATGCTGGGGCATTTTAGACCTTCAGACTTTCCTCGTGGCCTGGGTCATCCGTCAAGAGCACATGCCAAATATCATTCAGCTCAACAGTGACTGCTGATGACTATATTATTTTGACCTCAGCTATATATGCACTTACCAAAAGTTCTGAAAGACATGGACAAATAAAATCTATTTTTTTTAAATTATTTTTCTATACTTCTGCATCTTCCAGACTTGCACGCTAATGTATGAAGTGTATAGACACAATTCAGTATGAAGTGTATAAAACAATATTTACATCAGAATGCTGTTTGTGGATTTCAGCTCAGCATTCAACAGAATCTCCCCATTAAAATGATCAGCAAACTCAGCACAAAACACTCTGCAACTGGATATTGGACTTCCTCACAAACAGACCCCAGACAGTTCGAATTGGTGTTGACACCTCCTCTTCTCTATTGCTCAACACCGGAGCACCCCAGGGCGCGTTCATGTTGTATACCCACAACTGCATCCAGACTTTTGGAAAGTCTGTTGTGAAGTTTGCGGACGACACCACCATAATCGGCTGGATCTTGCAGAGCGGTGCACAAAGAACAACCTACTGCTCAATCCAGGTCCCAGTGATATCGGTGTCTGTGCAGAGCCCAAAGCATACTAACACACACTACCCACCCCAGCTGCAGCCTGTTCACCCTGCTTCCATTTGGCAAGAGATACAGAAGTAGCTGCTGCTGTACCACAAGTCTAAAGAGAAGCTTCATTCCTCAGGCTGAGAGACTCCTCAATCCATCCTCTGGAACCCACCAGACATAATATTTTTCTGTTTTGTATTTGGTAGGTTTTGTTGTCTGTAACACAGGACACAGGAAAAGGCAAGGGGCCTTCTTACGACTGAACTGTCAATGTTACTGTTGTTAATAATGTTGAAGGGTTAATATTAACTCCAGAGATGCAGTTACACATCAAGAAAAATGAAACTTGCGAATGAAAAAACAGAATATCGAGCCCTTTTCTCTAGATTCTGTTTTGTGTCAGAAGGCTCCCGTTTTTAATTTTCCGATGTACGTTTCAGAATATGATGGTGGTAGACAAAGTTGTTTTGCCGCATAGCCTTTCTATTTCTACCATGTGACAGTTGCACTCCCAGAGTAGGTGTTTTTTGAAATTCGCTAGCTTCAGAGTGAAGAAAACAATACATAAGTCACTTCGCTGCTCAAACACAACTTTTAAAGTGAGAGTAAATGATTCTGTTGATATTTCAACAGGTGCTCCCTCAGAAGCTCTGCATCCCAAACTTACAATCTCTAAGATGTCTCCAGCCTGGTCGTATAACTTTCTTCTCTGTTTATGCTCTTCTGATGACATTTTCATCTTTCCTTACAGTGCTTGGAGACCTGCCCCCCTCCCTCCATCACTCCTGTGCACGAGCACTAATGCCACCTATAACTGATTGGCTAGAACAATGTTGTGGGCATGGTCCACACCACTTTCTTTGTTGTCCAGAGGCTGTATACGAAAACTGAACACAAACAAAATGGAGCGCTAACAAACTTAAACTTATGGTGAGACACAGCAGGCAAATACATTGTTTTTTCATGCACTGGTCAAATTTTGAGTTTTGGGGCTACTTTGCTTCCTTAACATGTCTTCATTCAGAAAAGTGGGGCGGGGATACATTTAGTAGCTTATTTTTTTGTGTAGTAGTTTGTGCATCTGTAGATTTCACCTAAAACTTAGTATTCTAACACATCTCCTGCTGCTGTCTATGTCTACACAATATGATCCCTGATACCGTTGTGAAGCTCTCTCTCTCCTGTGCAATGTTGTCAGATCCAAAAATGTTCATTTCCTTTGAACCAGCAACCAATCTTGAAAGTACAGAGGCGGATTTAAACTAAGTATGAAACCTGATTGGCAGCGGGTGACTGTGGCTCAGGAGGTAGAGCGGGTTGCCTGTTAATCGGAAGGTTGAGGTTGCATGTCCAAGTGTCCTTGAGTAAGATAAAGCTTTGCTTTTTTTTCCCAGTTTTTGTAACCTCTCACCCCACATCATCAGTGCTACACTGATGCAGAAGAAAATCAAACCAAACCTTAATTGAGTGTGTGACCTCATGTTGCACTTAATAATGCATTCACAAGACAACTTCATCCTCTCTTGTGGTCTGAGCAGCAAAGATATAAAGAAACAGCTGGCTATGAGTTGTAGTTGAGACTGCAGCTTGGATCCAATCATAAATTATTAAAAGATGCCATTAGAAACGCAGAAAGGAGATGCATTTGCTTAATACTGTTTTTTTGTAGGGATGAGCTTTTAAAACACGGCTTTTAGCAGGTTTTTAAGACTTGAATGTTCTCTCAAATATTCTGATGCCTTTAGTAGTAGAACTCTACACTGACAACTACTTGAACATCCTATCCTCTGTTTTGTGTGAGTGGTTACATAGGAGATTATGACCACCTTTGTAGTGCTGATAGGAGTTGATTACTGTGTGGAGTTGATATCTGTCATGTAGAGATTAAGCGCTGACACAGGAAAACAAGGGGGTCAAACCCAATCACAGACATCCGAGTCAAAACGCCGGTATAGTTCAAATATTTGATAACAAAAATGAACATTGGAACGAAAAGGCTTACAACAAGGTGAGACAGGCAAGGGTCATACCGGATAAGCAGTCCAACTAAGGCAAACAAATCCAAAATCCATAATCCAGAGACAAAACGTCCACAGAAACAGGGATGATCACACCCAACACTGGAGTACTGACAAACTCACAACTGACTGACGAGACACAGGTGAAAACAATCACACATAATCACATATTTTATGGTCATTTTACAATTTGAATCACTGAAAAATTCAGATTAGTACTGCGGAGTGGATGAGAAGGATAAAGCATTAAACTAGGGACAGGATCAGAGCAGATGGAATTTTGGTTGTAGAGTTGCACGCGATGGTCTGCTTGATTAACGTCACTCTGCACTCTGTGGTGGAGATGGAGCCTCGATCCTGCATGTTGAGTTCGAATTACGAGCTTTGAGAGGAGCCGGGGGAGTCCAAAATGGAGAAAGTTATCATAGCTCATTATCTGTGTGTCACCATCCGGTTATATTTCACGCTCCTGTGTCAGAGTATAAACAGCTCCACATCTGCCTGTGAACTTGTTGTATGGTTAGCAACTGAGCTAAGCTATGTTTACAGTGAGCTTTATTTTTCCAGTCAATGACTCTTGTATGAATGAAACAATGTACAATGGTGAACAAAATGCCACTGAGGAGTAAATGTCGCAAACTACACAAAAGTACAGTGTGTAAAAATACGGCTGAAACTATTGCTTATTAAATTAGTCAATTGTAAATTAACTAATTTAAATAATTATTAATGATAATTTTTAATAATTATTTCCTTAAATGTGTGGATTTGTTGCTTTTCCTTTTAATAATTTTAATTTAACCTTAACAATTTAAAATTTTGGATTATTGGCTGGACAAAACAAGCATTGTGAAGGTGTCGCTTTGGGCTCTGGATAATTGTGACGGCATTGCTCACTATTCAATTTTCAGATTTTGTTCATATAACAACGAAACAAGTTACTAGTGCTGACTGATGCTGCTGGAAGGACATGCCGGCTAAAGCACAACTGTTGCATACAGTTCCCTAGGTAGTGTTTGTCTTGTCACCCATGTTGTTTCTACCATTTATGTAATATAGTAGAGTAAAGATGATAGTAATCTTGACAGTTTATCAGTTATCATAGGTTATTTCTCTTCTCTTTAGTTCAAGTTCTCTTTTATGGACACAGAATGGGGGTGGCTGTGGCTCAGGAGGTAGAGCGGCTTGGCCGTTAATCGGAAGGTCGGCGATTCAATCCCCGGCTTCCCTCAGGCTGCGTGTCGAAGTGTCCTTGGGCAAGACACTGATCCCCAAATTGCCCCTGTTTTTCTGCCAGTGTGTGAATATTAGTTTCTGTTTGAGCACTTAAGCTCAGTGAGTGAATGGTGAATCCAGAAGTAGTGTAAAAGCGCTTTGAGTGGTCGAAACGACTAGAAAGGCGCTGTACAAGTACGGAGAACGTTGTTGCTCCTTTTGTAACTTATTTCTTTCATTTTCAGGACAATAAAACCCTCTTTTTGCAAAGCCACTCCTCATGCCTGCTAGCTTGCTCTCTCACACGTCACACATCATACTCTTGAGTATGATAGCTTCTAAGTGCAGACATGCCAAAAATGCTGGGTTCATTTATCCAGGAAAGTTTCTGTATTAGGAGATCATTCATAAAGGCCTGTGGCAATGTCCTAATGAAGGTCACCATGACAATTCATCTGTGTGCATGTCTGTTTCTTTAACAAATGCCTCTATAAATGGGATAGTATGATTAAGTTGTATTCACTCTATTCTTTTGCAGCACTAACAACAATACTGCACTGCATTAAACTTTTTTCTGCTAACTTGAGTCCACATTCCATCTTAGTTTTGCAAGCTCTTATGTGACTGCCTCGATAAACTTTTTTTTGCAAAGAATTTAATTATTTGTAACCACAGTCAACACGTGTGCAAGAGTTTCACTGCGTGGGGAATGTTAGTTCTACACATCACTGAGTGTGGTTTATAAATGATGTGCTATTGCCCGCTTCAAAATGCAGGCGGATTTGCTGTGTCACAGGCACTGGAGCTGAGAGTAAATTTTGTGTGGATGGAGATAAATGAAAAGAATGATTCCTACAATATGTGCTGGCTAGCCTTCCTCAGTCTCCTATTCTCTCTAGTCTGGCACACAGAAACAGTCAGTGGCAAAGGCTAAGTGGATAGTTGGGTCTAATGGCCTGGTGATCCTATAAATAATAGCTACACAGTTTCCTCCCCATTGATCACACAGCCTTGGCTGACTGATACTGGGTTGGTGTATGTTGGATAGAGCTGACCTAGGAGCATGCTTGGCTGCCTTTTCCTCCACATGCTTCTGGTGCATGATCTATCAAACGGGGGCCGTACACCACGAGGAATGACACACAGAGCCTAATTGGCTGCTATGAGAGGCCCATCACTGAAGGCTAACGTGGAAGAGGGGGAACGGACTGACTCTGGACAAGGTTTACTAACTCCACTGCCAAATCTCTGGCCTTCAAAAGTTTTTTTAGCTTCAAAAAAAGACTATAACGTGTGGGAAAGTGTAATTTAGAGTGAAGCCAAAAGAAGTTCAGGCCTGATTCATTTCAAGCACCAAAAAAAAAATGAAAAGAAAAAACCCTTCAGATCATTACTGACTGACTCTCATTAAACTGGTTAGAAGAGTCATTCATCAAAAGTAGCTTTACTTATTCACAGATCTGACATCTTAATTTGTTCACACAGGTCAGGTGTCCAGGTCAGAGGCCCCCACACAAATCTATCTGCGGTCTGCTGATTTCCATTTAGAAATCACCGGGGTTGAGGAGACAGAAGGGTAAAGGCCGCATACTCATCTTAAGTACCACAGTGTGTGTCCTTCACAGTGGGGAGAACGCAGCAGGGCATGACTGCGGAGAAGATTTCACACTGAAAGAAAGTGGAATATTAATATGATTTATCTGCTTATCTGTGTCACACATCACTGAGGAAGGACACATTAGACTTTAAAATATTTAATATTGTTTCAGCCAAAAACACTCCTGTAACACTTGGAGGTTTAGAATGGATGTCTTGAAGAGGGGTTGTATGAGGTACTTATCCATAGTCAGCATATTACCTACCGTTGATGGCAGTCTGCACGCCCCCTATTTGGAGAAGCTGACAGTGCACTAGCATGGAAGTTTAGCAATATACAGTCTCCGTCAGGGTACATCCACACAAAAACAATCTCTGTCCACACCAGCATTTTAGCTGTGCATCAGAATTGATCTCTATATTAAAACAGCTGAAAATGCACATCTTGTGGCCATCCAAGTACACTGGGCGCACGCCTGCTAGTATCAACATAAAGCAGATCGATAGTAGCGTACTACTACAGAAGCATTAACCATAACTATTTCATTGCATGGACCGACAGTGAGGTGGAACAGTTATTGATGGTAACACGGGAGTACAAAGCAACTATGGTGGCCGAACAACATAACAAATGCTCTGTACTTATATAACGCCTTTCAAGTCTTTTCGACCACTCAAAGCGCTTTTACACTACTTCTGCATTTACCATTCACTCACTGAGCCTAAGTGCTCAAACAGAAACTAACATTCACACACTGGCAGAATCACCAGGGGCAATTCGGGGTTCAGTGTCTTGCCCAAGGACACTTCGATAGAGCAGCCTGGGGGAGCCAGGGATTGAACCGCCGAGCTTCCGATTAACAGCCAAGCCGCTCTACCTCCTGAGCCACTAATGGAGGTGGTGGAGCCTAAGGCTGCCAGAGCTGATCGTGGCCATTCCAGACAATGCTTGTGATTCTCACTTTTTAGCTTCCTGATTGTGATTGAGCGTCCCAGAAGCAAATCTCTGCTCTGCTCCACTGAGAAGATGCACCAAGTCTATCTTTGATGGAAGCCACGTCAAAATGCAAAGAGCAGATGAACTGGCCAGGAAGTCAGGCAGAAAAAGCAGACAGCATCCGTTCAATTTTCAAAATAAAACACCCTGTGCAGATTCCTGATCGAAAAATCCACAGTAAACACAATTAAAATGAAAAAAAAAGAAACAAATAACTTCGTAGCCTACTTTACTATGGTATTAGAAGCACAAAAATCAAAGGATCTAGGATCAGTTGCCAAATCAACAAAATCTGAAAAAGCCTGCAATATCAGGCAGGGAAAACGCTTTGCTCCTGAAACACTCCCTTTAGGGTATGGAACAAAACCTGGTTGTAGAAAGCCGTGCCTGGTAGTAGAAGCACAAAAGATTTACAAGTCAACAACATCAGGGAAAATTCTTTGCTCCTGAAACGCTTCCAGTGGGATATGAAGCTGCGCAGAAGACGGAGCAAAACCACAATGCAGCTGTGCTCTGTGGAATCCAGCTGTAGTATTGCTGTGGACAGTGGCCAGTAGCTAAATCTCACAGACACCTGAAATCTTAACATTGCTTTTACAGTTTACAAAATGCTAAATATACCGGTTACACAGACCTTGCTACTCACCTAAGAAGACTACATAAGTGCTGGCAAGTTGAAGCTCACAGCTAACTCTCTATATCCCTCAAGACACCCAAATGATGGGAACTGTAGAAGTAAGACTAAGAATGATAATAGGAGTTAAAATCTGTTAACATTAACCTTTTCATATTGCAGTCAATTTCATTTACATTATTGAGACCCAGAATGTTCCATCACTATTCAGACTTTGAAAGTTCTTGCGCAGAGAGGGATACACACTGCGCACCTCCAGATAGTTGAACAGAAAAGTAGTATGTTTTGTTCAGAATATGTTAATGTCCATAAAAAAACAGTGCTTTTTTTATGCTTGTTTCCTGCTGATTTAACAGTGATATGCGTAGGCTTTGCTTTCACCTACAGTAAATTTGTTTATAACAGAGGCAGTCTGAAAATAAAATGTTCCACCAAATATGCAATCACTGTTACATTGTTTTCTTAAGAGTGGTACTTCTCAGTTATGTAGCTCACATGGGTGGCTGTGGCTCAGGAGGTAGAGCGGGTTGCCCGTTAATCGGAAGGTCGATTAATCCCCGGCTCCTCCAGGGTGCATGTCGAAGTGTCCTTGGGCAAGATACTGAACCCCGAATTGCCCCTGGCGGCTGTTCTGCCAGTGTATGAATGTGTGTTGGTTTCTGTTTAAGCACTTAGGCTCAGTGTATGAATGTGAGTGAAAGGTGAATGCAGATGTAGTGTTAAAGCGCTTTGAGTGGTCGAAAAGACTAGAAAGGGACTATACAAATTCAGAGCATTTACATTTTGCATTTACACAGTAAATGAGGGTGAAAGCCCTAACCCTTTATTGGCTTCCCATTCCAAGCCATTTTTTAAATTATTTAACATGCTTCTTGTGTAACAGGTAGTCATGGAAGGAGGTGAAGTCTGTGCTGATGCTCGCAAAAAAAACTAAAAAAATAGTCCACTGGAGTCAAGGGCATAGTCTGATTCAGAAAAGGAAGCCAAATACCCTTTTTATGTGCATTTTTAAAAAAACGCTTCTGTGTGATTACTGTGCTTTAATTTTTGCACATTAAAAGGAGCATATTAACATTAAAATCCAATATTGAAAAAGACAGTAGAATTGCATTCACGTCATGGCCAGGAGCCGAGTTCCTAGTCTACATTCTTTTATTTGCAAACAGTGACTGTAAGCTCAATCCTGTAACTATTAAAAATAATGGTATGCCATTTCTCTTTTTTTCCTTCTGACTAATAAGCTATTTATTGGGTTGGTTGGCAGATCTTCAGTGTAACGTAAACAGATTAAAATGTAAAGGTTCTGGCGCATACTCGCTCTCAGCAATGCCCCCTTTCCTATTACCAAACTAATACGTGGAAATCCCAAAGTGTCCATGTGGGGGGGAAATGTGTATAACATGGTGCACACAGCGGCTTGAATACTTCCATGAGACAGATAGAAACTTTCTTTAGTTTGATTTATAAATTCTGAACAATATATAGGATACTGTCAGACAGTGTGGAAAAAGATTAATGTAACAACCTTAAGCATACTCAGGGGGGAATCACAAGGGAAACCTGGTTTTCCAGGTGCTAATCTCAACAGCTACAGCCAGAGATATAATCTTAGAAAAGTTAAATAATATTGCAAATAGAAAAACAGAAGGTGGAGCACACTGATTGATTTGCAGCCTTTAAATGTGCAAACATACCAACACTACTTTGTCTTCATCACAGTCTAAATGGACAAAGACATGAGGCAAACAACATATTCCAACCTAGAACAGGTGTACAGTTGTCACTGGGTAATTGGTTGAACAGGATTTCAAATCTGTCCAAGTACCATACGCCATGCATTAACACCACATCAGAGGCAAAAGAACACAGATATGTCTTAGAGTGACAGAGATTAAAATTACAGAGAATATAGGTGCTGCATCCATCAAGTGCAATAAAGTTCAGACATACTAGTTCTTCTCAAAAAATACAGTCTGGAACATGAGCTCTTAGCTACACATTCAATATATTTACTTTGTATCTACTGTTGTTCAAAGAGGAAACAGACAGAGAGCAGCAGACAGATAGTTGGTTACTGAATATAAGTTATTCACCAAAATGCAATCCGCATTCAGATGTCCTCTAAAATGTGGAGTGAAAGAACTGGGACTTATCAAGCACAGTGTATGAAATGCTGTTGCTGTTCTGACTAAGCAAATGTATGTGTACAAAGAATACAAAGGTGATACAGCATTAAAGGCTGATGACCTTGCAACCAGTATGATAACCTTAGCTTCCTGAATTATATGTGCTTTGGCAGTCTGAAAATTAAACAAGGGTACAGCACAAGTGACATACAGTTATGCAGGGAGTATTGAGATCTGAAGCATTCATACAATTAACTAACTGTCTCAAAAGAAATATAAACAGCTTGCAGTTGATGAATGCAAACTTCTCATAATGATGATGAATTTGAGGAAGTTATAAGAACTTGCAACATACAATTACAGTAGTGTTTGATTATAGGATGCATCTCCTAAGAAGTCATTATCACTCATTTATCATTTCTGTGACCTTGTAATAATTTATTTTCACCTTTCCAACTTTAAATCAGACAAAAAACTTGGCAGAATAAAAAAAAAAGATGAGAGATCCACAAAGGTAGCACAATAGGCCAATGTATAAGTGGTAGTGGAACTCTTAAAGAGGATTATGAGCAATGTAGAGCCTTTGGATGTGAAATTACAGGCTTATTCAGTCTGATAATTGCCATCAAGCATTCTGCTCTGACTAACACCTCATATTTCAAGGATCAAGGTAGTTTATTTATCATTATACAACACAAGGGTGTATAACGAAATGAAAGTTTGTAATCCCTTCATGCTACACACAGAAATTAAAATAATTAAGTATAGAATAAAATCAGTAAAATAAAACTAAATATACTGTTATTTATAGTCTACCTAGAACATTCAGCAGTGCATTTTTTTGAATTTGTGTCTGGGGTGAATGTACACCCCAGCAACAAGATGTGACCATATATGGTTTTCATCTTTACATAAAAAAGTCTGAGAAACATTTATATTTACTCATTTGACAGACGCCTTTATCCAAAGCAACTTACATTCGAAAAACAAATTAAAAGCATTAAAGTAGTAAGAGCCATTAGCATCAATGAGATGAAATCATATGAGCAGAGATTTCAGTACCAATTAGTGCAATCAATTCAAGAGAATTGTAAGGAGGTGAAGAAAAGCACACCAAGTGCATTTTAGAGGTGAGAGGTTAAGTTGCCATAAGAGGTGGTGTTCTCAGAAGAGATGAGTTTTCAAGAGCTTCTTAAAGTAATAGAGGGGCGCGCCTGCTCTGCTGGCATGTGGTAGCTCGTTTCATGTGGTGGCAAAGATGACAACAGGGACTGAAGTTGCTTATGTGTAGAGACGGCAAAACCAGAGGCGTAGTGGCTGAGAAGAAACATAAGCATATGTGAAGTTTCACACCATGGTTGGAAGATTTCTTGTCTGGAATGACTAATAGTTCAGGCTTAGAATGGTTTAGTTGAGATGGACACAGAGATGGACAGGTCGTCTAGCAGGAAGGACGGTGTACATTTTGACTGTGTAAGCATCATCGATGTAAAACACAGTCCACCTCCTCTCATCTTGCTGGAATCTTCCACCAGCAATTCAATTAACAAACTGTGATGACAGGAAACATGGAATGTTTTGTCATCCGTCAAACTAACTTCAATAATTTCTTCATCTAAACCATCAACCTGTCTCTTAGACACCATCCCGGCTCGGCTGCTTAAAGAAGTTTTACCCTTAAGTCAGCACTTCTCTACTAGATATGATCAATCTGTCTTTATTAAAAGGCACAGTACTTTAAAGTAGCTGTAATTAAACCTCTTCTTAAAAAGCCCACCCTTGATCCAGAGGTTTTAGCAAATTATAGACCTATATCTAACCTTCCATTTCTCTCTAAGATCCTTGAGAAAGCAGTTGCCAAACAGCTGTGTGACTTTCTACATATCAATAGTTTATTTCAGTCAGGATTTAGAGTGCATCATAGTACAGAGACAGCAATGGTGAAAATTACTAATGACTTCCTACTTGCATCAGACAAAGGACTTGTTTCTGTACTATAGCAACCGCTCTAAGCTGGTTTAAGTCCTATTTATCAGATTGATCTCAGTTTGTACATGTTAACAATGAGTCCTTCACGCACGCCAAAGTTAGACGATGGGTTTCACAGGGATATGTGCTGGGATCAATCCTGTTTACTTTATATATGCTTCCTTTAGGCAATATTATCAGGAAACACTCCATAAACTATCATTTTTATGCCGATGATACCCAATTATATCTATCGATCAAGCCAGATGAAACTATTCAGTTAGCTAAAAGATATAATTACTCTGGATGACATCGCCCTGGCCTCCAGCACCACTGTAAGGAATGTTGGAGTTATCTTTCATAAGGACATGTACTTTAACTCTCACATTAAGAGAATTACAAGGACTGCCTTTATTCACCTACATAAATGCAAAAATCAGGAACATCCTGTCTAAAAATGATGCAGAAAAACTTGTCCATGCATTTGTTACGTTTAGGCTGGATTACTGCAATTTCTTATAATCAGGCTGCTCGAAAAAGTTCATTAAAACTCTTCAACTGATCCAGAATGCTGCAGCACGTGTTCTGTCAGGAACCAGGAAAACAGATCATATTTGTCCTGTTTTAGCTTCTCTGCATTGGCTTCCTGTAAAATCCAGAATAGAATTTAAAATCCTTCTGCTCACCTACAAAGTTCCAGGTTGGATTTAGGAGGCAGACACTGTCTCCACATTTAAGAGTAGGCTTAAGTCTTTCGTCTTTGATAAAGCTTATAGTTAGGGCTGGCTCAGGTAAGTCCTGAACAATCCCTTAGTTATGCTGCTTCAAGCCTGGACTGCCGGGGGACCTCCCATGATGCTCTAAACACCTCTCTACTCCTCTTTCTCTCCCTCTGTATGCAACCTCGTCCCATTAATGCATTATACTAACTTGACTTCTTCCATTTCCAGTAGGCTTGTGCTTTTTTGTCCCTCTCCTCTCTCCTCCTATCAATTTCTGCTGGTGTCTCTGGATCTGTGGTTACGGGTCACCGGCTACCTACATGTTCCTGCTCAGCACCCTATGCTACAATTATTATTACTATTCCTATTATTCCTATGATTCCTATGATTATTATTAACATTACTATAAATATCTGTACCATTATTCATTCAGTCTGTACCAACACCATGTTTACTCTCTATACTTCTGTGTGTATATTGTGTAGGCTGCTCAATCCCTCTCTCCCTCTGCATGGCTATCTCTCTCTCTCTTGCCCTTTCTCTCTCTCCCCCACCCCCCCACCGGTGGAGGCAGATGGCTGCCCACCCAGAGCCATGGTTCTGCTCGAGGTTTCTGCCTCTTAAAAGGAAGTTTTTCATTGCTTGAGTCGCCTAGTGCTTTCTCTTAGTGGGAACTGTTGGATTTCTTTATTAATATTATAGTACTGTCTAGACCCGCTCTTTTATGAAAAGTGCTATGAGATAACTGTTGTTGTGATTTGGCGCTATATAAATAAAATTGAATTGAATTAAGCCCAGTTTGCTGTTTTGAGTACAGTAGAAAAACAAATCACAAAAACTTTTCCAACTCTCACAAAAGTCTAAATATCGACCATCTCACTATCAAGAGAAGCCTGAGCATTACTGCACAGACAAAAAGAAAAAATAAATTCACTGGTCTACATTCATCCTTATGTTTTACATCATGGCCTGATTATCCAGCAGTCCATTATAGTGGAAGAGTTCAAACAAACAAGCAAGCGAGCAAACAAAAGGGCTGCTGGCAAATCGTATCGTCAGGGATTCTACAACTCTCTGTTGCAATTACCCAGCATTCAGCTGCCTCTCACACACTGCTCCGCATATCCACTGCCCCGACAAATGCTTACTGAATAGTAATACAGAATCTGGGTCAGTACCAGTTATTGATAATGCCATATGCAGTTTAAATTAGTCTTTGTGGATGCTAATCAATAGTGCACAATTGTCAGGCTATTACATTCACCCCTGGCCCCCGCTGATTAACATCGATACAGACTTAAGTGGACCTAAAAGCAGAGGGAGAAGAGCAATGGTATCTGGGGCAGGTAAACAAAACTCCCAGAGAACAAACATGGCAGGATGAGGAAGAGTCCGTGTATTTATCTGTCTTACACCAGTGTGTTCCATTATTACAAGAATCAAAAGAGAGCAGACAGCTGCAGGGATGATCAGCAGGCAGCTTTCTAGGCCACGGCAGACACACAAAAGATGTGGTGGGCTTTGTTTAGTGTTTTTATAATTTCTGTTTTTTGTTACCTTATCTCGCAAATATGGATACAAATGTAGTGACAATTGGTGTATGTCAGTGGTCAAAGCCAAAATGAAATGAGTGACACATAAAGGGAATGAGTAAAGATTATCATGCCTGTAGACAGTGAGTAGTCAGTTATAGCATCACAGAGCTAAGGGCTGTCCATGTGCCACTGATTCACATTTATAAAGAGACAGCCAAAAGCTACTATCAACAGTTTGCTGTCTCTCATTTTGGGCTACTTAAATTAAAGATTGGTTCATCCACATCACAAAAAACAATAACTAATTTCTGGTATATATTTAGCCATGCAAATAGTTTTAGTCTTATTTGAGGTGCCTCCATCTCAGTACAATGGAGGTGGTGCTCGCAGCAGTGAAAATTCACATTTAAAAAATTCAGCAGCGACATCTCCTAGAAGCAGTGTCCCCTTTATAATCAACGGATATTTCTGTGATATGTTTTCACTGAAACTACTTTCAAGGGAAGAAATAGTTCCTATTAAAATTGTTTACAGTTGATTCTGTGGATTATCCAGACACCTGCTGCTGGAAAGAGCCTTTACTGTTGCATTTTTCAAATGTAATTTTCCAATGGTGTGAGCACCACTAATGGATTACATCCATTTTTATCACAGTGGAGGCAGACATCCAAGATACAACTGAAAATACATACATGACTAGAGCAGTGCCCTATTATATGGGCTAAGGTACCACTTCATCGCCCCCTTCCATAGATGGAATGGCAGGTTGACAGAATTGTATAGTTTCATACAAAAACCACAGTAGCTGGGTTTGGACATAGGGTAAATCTGTAAGAGACAGTGATCCTAGAATTTTCCATGTTTACACTTGTGGCATATTTCTTTTTTGTCGGCCACGTTTACTACTTTCACTGCAGTCCCGTCAGTATGTGAAATATGGACATTTCCCCCCGTAATATGAGTATTGACCAGTCATCAAATGCCCCCACCGCCTAAACGATCTTCAATATTCAGCGTTATACGACTCCAAAACATCCTCAGTGAACTCCTCCTGCTTCATGTTGGTGTCAACCAGCAACAGTGAACACAACAGCTGTGCATGCGGCTGGCGAGTGTGTGCTAAATGTTTTGGCTGTCCTGTATCATCCACGTGCCACGCACAGTTGATCACTCTGAGGTCTACTACACAGGTAAAAGACAGTCTGTTTAAATTGCAGCATCCCAGATGCGCGTGTTAAATATAAACAGCGTGTTACTGCTGTTGATGATGAACACATCTGGTCGGGTGTTTTTTAGTGTAACAGGCTGGAGGGTGATCCAAGTTTCACTCGTCTTTCACTTGTCTTTTGAAACTTATGTCACTAAACTTTTGTTGTTGTTGGTTAAAATGCATTCTGTATACTGTATACACACCAGTATGTATTTTAATTGCTTTGTGTAACATATCAGCATCATCATGCTTTACAATATGATGATCATCGATTTGTGCATTCTACCAAGTCTACCTTATCATCATAGTACATCATAGTTGTTTACTAATGCCTCTCTTTAACATACATATTCATTAGTATGGATGCAGAAATGTATCCTGCCAGATGTAAACCCAATTAAAGGGGCAATCTGAATCAAAAAACTTGAACTTGCTTGAACTTGAACTCAAAATACTCCTGGGTAGTAAAGGTAGTATGAAAGCGGCTACAGAGAGACAGGGAGACAGCTTCACACAACATGCTAGAAACTCACTAGGTAAACTCGGACTGCAACATTACATATTTTTATCAATGTGAGGTTGAACTAATGCATGCTTGTTACATGATAACGTTACATTTACTGCATTTAGTTGACATGATACATCGACGTTAGCTCCCATGTCTGCTCTTCAGTAACGTTGTTTATCTTTCACCGCAGAGGCTCAGCAATGTCAACACAAATGTGTTGGATGATAATGAAATGGTTAGTGAGCTGGACTGACTATTATAAATGAGATTGTTGCCACTCCTTATAAGGACCACATTAAGTAAATTTACTGTAGAGAATGGGTCTTCCACTGTGTTATTGTATATTATGTTGGTCACATAAGTTACAGAGACTGAGATGGAGGAAAAGTGTACCTGAGTATCGGTAAAATGACAATAAATCTATGCCAAACATTACGAAGCACGCAGTGGTAGATCTGCGCTAATGTAGCATTAGCTGTCTGCACTAGCCTGCATCACTGTAGGCTAGTATAAACAAATCGCTCCACATTTGGTTTTTATGATACATCCTTTTGTTGTAGGCTAAAATCAACACTTTGACATAATCCCAGTGGTACACAGGGCAGAAATATAGGTTGTGTAAGTAGGTGAAGTAATGTGGAAAGCGATACAACTTTTACGTTAGCAAGTGCCCAGTGTTAGCCGGCAAGCTAATGTGAGTCGCTCCGTGACTCCAGCCTTTCTGATGTTCACTGGTTTCACCGACATCATCTGGTTCTCATTTGGTCTGATAGGCTTCAGCATAAAACTTTATTGTTGTTTTTACCCTTACTGGAGTTTATGTTGGAGACTGTGTTGTGCTGAGAGCTGGTTGTGTTACGGTGTTGTCGCTGTAGTCGGAGAGAGGCTCGGGAGCGCTGTAACAACCTGCAATTATCACCAGGTTTCACCACCGGTGAAAACCCATTTTCATTTGACACACAGTGATTCACAACCAGATGGCGCGACAATTAAACTGACTGCTTGTAAAATGTCAGTGTGTTGGAAGGAAAGCAACGGAGAGGAGTCATGACGAAATCGGCCAGAGCAACAAGCTCTCTGACAGTCAACTCAAAAAGTAACGTAGTTAATCCCTTGCCTGCCTTTCATCTGTCACTGTCGGATACCAATCCTCATGATCTGATCATCATTCTACATTCGCTGTGCAAAGTTGTTTGTGGAAGCCGGTAAAACATTCTTGGATTCTTGGACAGACTGACTGGTTCTATGATGTTTTGTGGCTAAGAAACTGAACCAGCTTTATTTTTGCAGGACTCAACTTATTTTTGTGTTTTTTGAAATGAACAAATTTGTGTTTTCGAGATTGTTTGGTTTAAGTGTGCAGAAAACCTGAAGTAGAATTTCTGCATAATGAGTTGCTAAACACCCTAGTTCACTGAAGGAAGCCAACTGACTGTGTGAGGAGCTAGCTTGTTGATGTATGCATAGAATCAACCTCTGTGGTCTGACTGGTCCACCAATAGGGGAGAAGTTTACCCCTTGGAACACAGCCTCTCCTCATTTGCATAATGAAGCAGAAATGCATAGAGAAATTCAAAAAGGACAAGCAGAAATAAATACCATTGGAGAAATGAATATGGTAGAAAAGGCAAAGGAAGAATAAAACAGACAAAAATATTAAAACAGCAAGTTAATCAAAATAGAGAAAAATATAGTCTCATTGTATAATTTAATTACTGCCAACATTTATTTATTAACTTAATTTTGTGTGCATTTAATAGGATGCTTATTTATTTATTTATTGAGCATTTATTTATATCTGTATTTATTCGTTAATCTCTCAGGATCAGTCCTCCATAAGAACACACCTGGACACTGAAGCCTTCTACAATTTGATGCAGGCACCATAGCACTGCTTAAATACCTGATTGCTAGCTGCTGGTGTTATTCATTTAA
The DNA here is from genome assembly GCA_029875015.1 of Lepomis gibbosus. NCBI lineage: Eukaryota > Metazoa > Chordata > Actinopteri > Centrarchiformes > Centrarchidae > Lepomis > Lepomis gibbosus. The sequence goes on along the minus strand of JAPMOB010250827.1, from coordinate 21,764 downwards.
CCAGTGCAACAGAGAAACAGCTGTTCCGTCATGAATCACTTTGGCAAGCAGAAGCTTGACAATTGGCAGTGCCATTTATATTGTAAACATGACTAATTTCTTGATCTGTTTTCAATATTCCAAAGCTCTGCCCTTAGAGAGGTCAACAATTTGTCATTGTGTTTTAAAAACCAGCATTTATCTGAACTCCATCTCCCACATGACCTGGGGCACCACTATCAGTGTGCAGGATTGATTATGATATGGCACCCAGTTCCACTCAGCGCCTCAGGGTTGCTGGATCCACCCATGAAGAGGAAGCTGTTGTTCTGGCCATTGAGATTGGAGACAGGGATGGTCTAGAGGGCCAAAGTGTGCAGACAGCCGAGTAAGGAGAGAAAAAAAACTAAACAGCTAAAGACATCAATGGACTAAATCTTCTGCAAAGTCCAGAGCTGATTCTACATTTTATAACATATGTATACAGTATATGAGTTTATTTTAAACAAATGTTGACTTGACAAATCTAGAAGCTTTTACCCAACCATTATAAATAACACTTCACAAAAACAAATCATTTCCTATAAACCTGGATCATTACCACCACCAACATCTACAGTGCAACAAAGCTTTGTTATCTGTAGCTCTGTCTGTGCTAAAGGAACAACTCCCTGATTTTGTGTCTGCAAACCGATCCAGCTGATGTCCTGCCAAATCTGACCGCATGGCTCACAATTTAGAATAGACATGAAGCCTGCCAGTCCTCAGAGTGATGCTGTTGTTTGTTTGTGGTAATAAGGTCCTCTCTCAAACATATATGACAATAATTTATTACCCTCTAAAACATTCTAATAGTACTTTTACTGTCCCTGTATGTTCTTTCCTGTCAAATTTGTCCAGTGACAGTGTTGGCCTCGCCTCACAGTGGGTTTACTGCAAGAAGGTTGTGGGTTCAAACCCCGGTTGCCCCGGCCTTTCTGTGTGGAGTTTGCATGTTCTCCCCGTGTCTGCGTGGGTTCTCTCCGTGTACTCCGGCTTCCTCCCACCATCCAAAGACATGTAGGCTAGGTTAATTGGGGTCTCTAAAATTGTCCTTAGGTGTGGATGTGAGTGTGACTGGTTGTTTGTCTATGTGTGGCCCTGCGATGGATTGGCGACCTGTCCAGGGTGTACCCCGCCTTTGGCCAGTTGTAAGCTGGGATTGGCTCCAGCCCCCCGCGACCCTGTATGCAGGATAAGCGGTTGACAATGGATGGACGGATGGAGTCTTGTGTCTTCTGTAACTTTGCTTCCTGGCTGTGTGCTCCTTGTTGATTGTCTGGTCTGACTAATGTGTTTGATCTTTGTCTAGACAATCGCCTCCCTCTTATATTTACGTCACTCTGTATCCTCTTTTGTCAGTTTGTCTTCCATCTATGCCAAGCTCTTTATCTCTGTTCCTTGTGTTTCCCGGTGTCTTGGATTTTCTGACTTTTTGACTGATTCCTGATTTCAATTTGTTTTGCCTTGATCTTATGACTGTTTTTGTTATCTGTTTTTGGACACGGGCCTGCATGCTTCACCATAGTTATAGGTTTGTTCACTTAATGTTTGAGTTTAAAGAGAATAAATTGTGTGTATAGGAGACTGTTCTACCTGGAAGTGTAACTGTCTACTGCTGGTTAAAAAAAAAAAGTCTTTTTGTTCTTGAGTTGCAGCATTTGTTTTGTGGCGAGCTGTAGCTCACACACATTCACTGTTCTATTAATGGCTTGTTGCTAACCTGCCTCTGCTCTGATGGCCAGCACACCTGCATGACCTGAGGGTAGCCTCTCTCTCCACACACACATGCAAAGGAGTTGAGCTACTCTTACAACAGTGCCCCATGTTACTATAGTATGTTCATTTAGCTTAATTTGTTCTGTTTCTTTGTCCAAGGTGTGTTTTCCAACTTTTATTCATCTGAAACTACCCCCCCAGTCTTCTTTTAGCAAAGATGCAGACTGGAACCTCAAGTTTAAATACAATATTTTGCCAAAATTAAGGATGCAGACTTTAATTTCTATTTGAAATGAAGCCACATAATGCTGACAGTGCATGGTAGTTTGTATTTATGGTGGGAGGTGATTCATTTAGTTTTTTTTCCAGATACATTAAAACAGGAAGGTGCATTACTAAAACCAATTTTAGGTCAGTAAGTGAATTATTTTGCCCAGCCCTCGTCTGTCCAAACACATGCATGCTTCAAAATCACCAACATTAGCCTTGATAGAGAGCATATTAAGATCATAACGCAGACACGCTCATCATACCTCTGCTCATCCTAAATGTCTACTTCAGAATTGTTTCCTGCGTTGCATCATTAGTTACATCCTACAGCAACTAATGAAGTACACCTGACTTGCTGTGCTGTTTCAGATGGAATGACGGCTGACCGCAGAGCAGCTGACAAGAAGCACTTTAAAGTTTGGCTTCAAGTGACAGCTAACTTTGCTAACTGCAAAAAAATGTCAAAAAGAGATTTCCTAAAAGGCAGACAACACCTCACAAATGGCAAAGCGTTTCTTTTAGTGGAGGAGGATGCTGTGCTTTTCACACATTGCAGTCACTCACGTTCAGAAGCACACCAGAGAGTGTCTTAGTCCCACGTAAACCCTTCAGAATTTCACATTACTGATCTGTTTGTGCTGTAATGTGGCATCACTTCGAAGTAAATCTCTACTATTACATAAATTCCACAGGGACATGTTTTTTTTTTGTTTGTTTGTTTTAGCTGCTACTTTGAGCTATAGCTTCCCTTTTTGATAGATAGACAGCTAGAGGTGTGTGCAGGGACACGCAAAGCAGCCATGGCATGTCTCAAAATAAACTACTACACTGTATTTCAATAATACTAAAATTACTTTTCCCACATTCCGTGAAATCACTTTAAAAACCTTCTGCCGCTCTATTTGATCTATGGCTACACTGACTCCGTTGATTAAGCGGACATCATTGTTTCTTTGCCTAATGACTCACATTAATATCTCCCTGTGATCAGATGATGCTACCATGAAACCTGTGCTACAAACGATTGTTTCAATTAGGGCCTGGCACGTTAACGTGTTATTATCGCGTTAGCGCATTAATTAATTAATGCCTACAATTTTTTTAGAGCACGTTCACACAGTTTTTTTAATTATTATTTTGAAAGTCCGTTGCTCACTGGCTCTGAATACACATAGGCATACAGTCAAACCAATAATGATAAATGTTTAGATTCTGGAAACTCACAAACAGCGAGGATCAGTCTCTCCTTCAATGACTTGTGCTGCGCCTCACGTACAAAAAGTTCAAGACAATTCAACTTCAGGAGCAGGCGGGCGTGTGCGTCAGGCGAGCACGACCGCGACAGTTTCACGGGAACGCACCCAGTACACCAGAGGTATTCAATTAGAAGAGGTCCAGTTACAGAAAATTTCCCAAAGCAAAGGTCCAGAATATCAAAACTACTACCCTGCGTTATCATACAGTTGCATAACGTATAGTTGTATCAACATATGTTTTAGCCAACAACTGACTGTCAAATCAAATAATAGTTCCAGAATATCAGTTTTCACATCAAACTGGAGGGATAATAAATAATAACTACTCTGAATAAATAATAAATCAATTCTAAATTTCATTATGTAAACTAAAATTAGGAGCCTAATTTTTAGAAAACAATTAATAAAAAGTGTAGCTTGAAGCGATGAAAGCCACGTGAAATCTCTTTTCCCTTTCACCTCCTCAATTTGTGTGTTTCCAAAATGTCTCTGGTGAATCTCACGGACTGACTCTCAAGCATCGGAATGCACAGATTTAACTGGCTGAGCAGCGTCACATGAGACGATTGGAGCACATGCAGTTGGTCTATGAGTTTCCTGGCCCGCTAAACCAGTACAGTAAATGCTAGAGAAACTGCGCAGGTTAAAATAGAAACGCTCCGTCACAAGGTAGTAAATAAATCGGCTGTAGGGCTGCGGTCCGGAGAGGACAGCGGCTGGGTCTGGATCCGGCCCATGGCCCGCCTATTATTGACCTCTGCAGTACACCATGTGCTCGACCACTTCACCTCACTGTAACAGGGAAACGTGAACACAGACTGTTTCTGCTGCTCCCTGATAAAAGAAAAATGTTTCTGCTGCTCCCTGATAAAAGAAAAATGTTTCTGCTGATACCTGCTCAGAAGAAGAGAAGAAGAAAACTGGACTCTGATGGTATTTTGTTTTAACAAGCTAGATAAGGGTAATGCCCTGGCAGTGGCAAATTTGGTTTAATATTTGATTTGATTACATTAAGTTGAGATTTACAAGAAATATTTTATTGCTGCTGTGTAAAGTGAATACTGCTGGTAAAAAGCACCTTATTTGTTTAAAGTGTTTGCAAACCACGTTATTGCACTTTTGTGTATATAGCAGTACATTTAAATCAAAAGTGTGTAATACACTACTTTAGAATTCCTTATTCAATTTTGCGTGTAACAATGTGATTAATCGCGATTAAAAATTTTAATCATTGCCCAGCACTATTACTATTTAACTTTTTAACAGGAACTCTTAAGAAATATAGTAATTGATGCAAAAAAATCAAACATTATCACACAGACTGCTTAGAGTATTTTTAAACTTTAAAATACAAAACTCAAAAGGACTTATATTTTTATCAACCCTATCAAATACAAATAAATGCAAAGACGTGTGTGTGTGTGTGTGTGAGAGATATCATATCTTTTCACTCACTGAGAAGCCATGGAATAGGCAGTTTTTTGTTTTTTAGTAACAGCAACTGATACTAAACACTGTTGTTACCATGTTTCGATTTATTAACTGACATAACCATAACTATGTCAAATGTGATAACCGCTGCAGGAGTCCGCTGGCAAGGTGTTAAAGCAGCTGGATCCATCTGAATGAATGGCTGTTCAAACAACCACAAATTAAAATGAAGGTCAAAACAGATGGAGTGGTGCCGTGTTTTATTTATATGATTTTATATCAATCCATATCAGAGATCAAAGTTTTTATGCAGTCTGAAGGAGGCTCTTTAAAGACTCCTGAATGTCAACATAATACATAATACACAACTGCTCCTGTCACTGAAATGACTGTTATTAAATCCTCTCAGGCAAGGGTAAACTCCACCAACAAATTTACATTCACTGCTGCTGGATGGATTCCTTCTATCTCCTCAGATGGCAGTTTTTCAAGAAAAAGCAAAAAGCAGCCTTGACAGCTTGACAACCATGAATTTTTCAATCAATCCACGGGGTTTTTGAAGGTTTTCATAAGCCCAAGAGGTCGGAGAACTTCCTGAACCCACAGGGGGCCTGCAATCCTAGAAGCTTGAGTGAATTTCCTGCTTTCAGCATCAATGAAGTATTCTTTAACCATACTGTATAACCAGCTATGATTGAGTTGTTACAAGCATATCTGCGTTTGCATATAATGCTAAAGCAGATATTATAGGAAAACATATCACATACGTTGTCATTGAACAAAGTAAATTTTTGGAAGAGAGAGGCAAATTTTACAAAGTGCAAACTATAATAAATATGAAGAAGTTAAACACGTAATCCAGGCTAAAAGAAACACAGCTGCGTAGATCTGCCACATGCAGGAAGACAGAACATCTCCAAACGTGTGAATGTGTGATTCTGCAGAAAGATTGTTGATATTGCTCCCTCAGAAATAACAGTAACACGCATTCACACACCATTGGAACAGTCATTGGGCTTCAACATCTTGCCCAATGGATACCTTGACTTTGGAGAGCTGAGAATCGAACCACCAACCTTCTGATAAGTGGATGACCGCTCTACTGTATGGTTAAGTTATGGTGTGGTGCTGGCAGGCCATATTACCGCCTAAAAAATGTAGATGTCTTCCCAACATTGTAAAAATGTATAATGTTATGTGTGATCAGGACTTTTGACTTGTATTTACTATAGTCAGCAATAGTAACCGGAGATTAAGAGACAAAACAAGATATGGAAACAGGAATAGAGGCAAGCCACGTAAGGTAAATAGCCGACAATATTGACCAGACATTAAGAGACAAAATAGGAAATGGAATAAGCAAAAAAAAACGGGCAGTTCATATAAGTTTTACAATTAGTGGCTTTACTGATGTATGTAATACCATCATCTTTATAATGGCTTTAAATATCCAAGACCATTGTATCACAGCAAACATGTATTGGAGAAAATTATGAAGTTACACAATATGTTCAACTGTATATGTTCTCATGGGCTCAGTTAGATTTCTTTAAAAAATATATATATATGAGGCTTGAAATAGTTATCATCTGATTTAGTGGGATGTCAGGTAAACTGCTGCTGTCTTACTGTAGAGAAAATAGATTTTTTTATGAGGTGGTTGTGTAAGTACAGCATGCCAACTGACAGCAGCTGTAAAATAGGAAAGAGAGCGAGAGGGGAACTTGTGGGTAGAGAGAGCAAAAGAAAGACATTTTACAACCTGCACTTAAAATATTGCATTACTGATGCCCTTATTGATATGCAATACTGAGCCTCCAACATTCTCCCATAGAGACATTTTGGTGCTGTGTGCTGAAATGGCACAGAGTGTGTTAACTCTTCCTGTCTTTGACTTAGCACTGCCAGCCACGTATTTATCTCTTGGAACCATCACCACACTCCCCACTAGAATGGTACAATTTTACTAAATATTAATATCAGCCCCTGTTTCTCCGAGCATGTAGCCATCTACCGTTGGATTTTGGGCAAAATAAGATGCTTAACAAAACAGTTGTCAAACATTGATGCATGAGCTGTGTAGGGTTTTCTGTTTCCCTGCCAGTGCTAAAGATTAGGGGAGATAGAACTGATGCTTGTAAATTGTCGTGTTTATGAGCTCCTGAATGGCTTTTATCATTCAGAGGCTCCCCCATGGTCATAATTGAATCATTACCCTTTTGTCATGTGCACTGTTTATCTTGCCTGATATCAGACAGAACTGTCAACATTTCATTCCATTTTCATCTTCAGTCTGACATTGACAATACCTTAACTGATTTCTGTGGGGGAGGGGGGCACTAGAGACCAACATACTGTTGAATCTATTATACTAACTTCATATTAAGTCGACACTGAAGCGTAGCCATGCCAACATACTGACTCTGCTATCGATTTAGCGTCTATAGTGCACCATTGTTGTTACTCCACCTTGGTTCAGGCACACAGCTTGACAATGGCGTTTGTCCTGCCCGTGCTGCTGATTGGCTAATCATTAGTCCCACTGCGGCACTCACTAAACAATCACTTTTTCGACTGAGACTCATGATGTCAGACCAGAATCATACCACTATGTAGCGTGGGCGGATTCAAAGGTCTGGACCAAGACAATGGTTTATCTGCCTGTGGAAAAAACTCTCTGACATCCATTCACCCACAGGAAGGCAGCGTTGCGCTGTAATTTCACTTGTCTGCAATAAAGACCTCTATTAATAAAGCTAATAATATTCTTGAAATAAACATTCATTAACATTATTAAGAAAGACCACTAGTGTGTGTGTGTGTGTGTGTGTGTGTGTGTGTTTGTGGAGGGACAATAGAAGGGAAAGAGCGAGGAAGATGGCAGACGGGACCAGTTGGGTGGCTCGTCACATGATAATCCAAAATGCCATGGGGTCTTAGCGCTGTCTCTTTGTTCAAGGCTTTGTGTTTTACATGTAGGCTGCTTTGTTAAGGGTTTACTTGCAGGCCGTTTCCTTGTTTCTCATATCGTCCAAGTTTTTCTTTTCTCCCCAATAGCATTTTGGGTTATACTTTGGGTTATTTTACGCAGTATTAAGGAGTTAAGGTTAGCAGCATTTATCGTAAAAGCGTTTTTTTAAACATTTTCCATGTTCAGTGTTTGGACCATAGAACCTCCACCCATTTGTGTTTGTGAGTGCAGTGCACAGCTTGTGGTTTATGTACTACAGTTGGTTGTATCTCTTTCCTCTACCCCGATCCCCCAGTACAGTGTTCTGTGTCCCAGCAGTTCCAGTTCAGTTAAACACCACTAACCATTCATGATGCTTAATGTCTGACTGTTAAACTGAACACACATAAGCACTTACACCCAACTTACAGTCACAAAGTTTCATCACTTTTTCTACCCTTCTTATCACTGATGTTATTCTCCCCCCCAAGTCGGTGGCTGACTTCAAATGACATACAGGAAATATACCATCACAATATTGACATTTTGATTTAGAGAACATGATTTAACTCTGCTTAAAATCATGTCATAAACCCACAGCAGACGAATCCTCTGCAGCAATCAAAAGCTTATGCTGCCTGACAAATTAAAGCTTCTTGAGACGTCCTGAATAGCGCTTTGATTTCGTCTCCAAACCCACACAAGCAATTTAGCATGTATACTGTGGGCTGAAGATCCATTCAAGTGACAGCAAAAGTAGAGGACGACACCCCATTTACAAGACACTACTAACCGATATTAGCACTGTTATTTCTGATTAGGAAACATGTAGTAGACATTGTTAAGCTGTGTTCCAGTGGCATGTGATTGTTCTGAGTATGTTATGTCTTCTAAAAAATGACAAAACGAGGTATGTTGAGTTTTCAGTGAAGCAGTAAAGTGCTTCATCTTTTCCAATGAACAATATTTGTATGTTCTCTAAGTCTGATTTTTTTAATGAGGGGGAGAGAAAGGAGATCATTTAAAGAATTTCTTAAAATAGANCCACAATGCCATGACACAATGCCATGTGTGTCATTATACGTGCCTTCCCTCCCAACTTTCCCGGGAGACTCCTCGTTTTCATATCCCTCTCCTGGTTTCCTGGAGAAATACACAACACAGCGTTTGGCACTTTGGCTGCTGTCCACGGTGCTGATCAAAGGCTGCAAAGTTGTGTGTCTGTACCTAAGGTCTGTGCGCCTGTGTGAACGTGAACATGCTTTTTGGAGCGAGGCGCACAAGAAAAAATATTTGCACCGGGGCCAATCACAATTATGTTATACTTGCTCTACTGCAGGTATGGGGATGTTAAGCAAAGAGAGAACATAAAGGCAGAACCTGTGTCAGGGTGAGCTGTCATGCATTATTAACAGCAACCATGTTTTCTCACTAAAGTTCAAGGCTTTCTGTAATGCCCCGGCACGCTTGATCTTAGGATCCCTTTTCGATTTGTGTATGTAGATGGTGTTATTGATGCGGCTGCCTAAGCCCTTAAACACACTTCACATCTTCAATGCGAGGGCCATAACCATTATGAGTTTGATGTTCTGCTTCCATAACATTATCACTATGGGATAGCAGTCACAGTGAGCTGATGAGTGCAGGCTGTCAGCTTTTATTTGATGATCTTTACAAAGCATGAACAGAACTACAGAGCCTTTTAGTCAGTGTCCCTCAGGGATTCTCCAGAGCATTTCAGAAGGTTAATATCATATTCAATGAAGTAGTCATTTCTAATATGTAGCTGAAAAGTAACATATAATTCACTGTCCAAACTCATACAACTCACCTGGGGTGATATATTCTTGTCAAAATGAATGGGTCAAGATTATCTTATGCTGGAAAATTAAAGAATTATAATTATTTAATAATTAAAGAAAGACACAGTTAACAAACTCTGTGTATAGCTTATTGTACTGTAAGTCATGAGCTTCAGAATAAACTAATTTTATAAGCAACACAAGTCTAATTGTCACAGATCACAGCTTTCCTATTTCAGTGCACTGTGCTAGATTAAAATACCCTGCTTCTTAAAGGTGTTATTACTGTAATTGTTATTTTAGCTGCCAATAAAAAAAGTGCCTCACACCTTCCGATTAGAAACTGACAAGCTGATATAGATATTGGAACTATCTGACTCATTGTATTTGGCATAGACCCTATTTTAATTAATACAGATGACATTTCCAACTCAGCTAATGTTTGATATTTAATAACAACACATTAAATGTGCAAGGATGACTGATGTTATCAATTCATAATCTAATATAAAAAAAATGACAACAGTAAGGGATATGTTTGTTTATGTAACAGCAACGGCTATTAATATGCAGCATTTACTGGCCTAAATGATGAGGCTCATTTAGGAGTTTGACACTTCTATGGGATTATTATTATTTCTTACTAACTTTCTAACTTCAAATCAATAATCACTTTTCTTTAATGGAATTGTTTTTCAGTCTTTCTTGTGTGTTCATAATGAAACACTAGCTATCAGATAACTTTTACGTTTACCTTTTCAATTAAAAACAACTTTGTACCTTGTAACTTGTTTTCTCCAACTGCAGAAAGGTTACAGGGCTTTCTCTCACGCTCTCTCAAACACATCTTTAAAAAAAGTGCTACAGGTTAGGATACTGGACAAAGTGTTTTGAATAAAAGAAACGGCAGCTGAAAATAATTTGCAGTATTAAGTACGTTACATAAGCATACATTTTGGCCTTTCAGGTAACATTATTACAAATTGCAAGTGGTATGATGTGAAACACCATGCAGCACAGAGTGCATGCATGTAAATCTGACTGGCACAGGATCAGATATGTGACAATGATCGTCCCCACTCACCCGTCCTGGCTTATTGTGCTGAAAACCAGTCCCCAGCCACCAAACGGTGCATCTCTAAACGGTGCCATCATCAATGCACTCTGCACTAGGACCAGACCTTTTCAGTGATGGAGAAAGTAATGCGTATGTGGTGGCATGTGTGATGGCCCAGGCCACACTGACTGTTTGGTCCCTGACAGCATGCTATATCAAATTATCACTTTAATCTAGTCCATGATGAGCCTTTGCCCAATGTCTAAGAAGAGCCCGAAAGAACCAGGATCAAACCTGCATCAAATAGATAGTTTGAGTAGAAGAGGAGGGCATCCAGCAGCCAGTCCATCTACAAACTTTCTGTGTACTGCACCTCATACTGAAAGTAACCAAGAAAACTAGTCTGACACGTGTTAAAGTAAGAATAAAAAATGTTGTAATTTATCTTGCTTTAGAAAATCATATTAGAGATTAATTGGACAACATATCAGGACAGCAAGCTTTTTCTTTCATGTACACATCACATAATGAGTCACTTGAGCACAGTAAAATTTGAGAGTCGTTAAGCGTCGTTAGAGCATTTAACATGCACAAGAATAAAACTGTGTGCACTACGTGCCTCCAGGCTGGCACAAAAGCCCCCCTTTCACCATCACCAAAGCAGAGCCCATACACTAAAGCACAGCTCTTCTTGAAGCATTTTACCAAGTGCATTAGCAAGCACAGCTGGTAGCGTGATGTTTCTGCCTGTGAGCTTGGAAGAGGAATAGATTTTCAAAATTATACAAATCACTTTATTTAGAAATATTATATGGTAGATTTAGTGCTCACATTGCCCCGGTGACTCTTTTGAGAATCATCAGCTAGCCTAAATAAAACGATTTTTCACAATTACACATGAGAATTGATGGCTTGTCTAATTTTGCAATGATTACAAGGTGTTCAGAAGTGAGTGATGGGTTAATTAAGGCTCTGGGGAAACAGGTAAACACAGTGAATCTGCTTGACACAGTGCACGTTCGAAGGTAACTTCAGCTGCCCTCATCTGCAGTAATTTCACAGAGGATTGTCTCCACATGCTAATTCTACCCTTTAATACTTTTCCTTCAGTTTCATCACTCTTTTTTAATAAGCTTGAAATTAAAACAGCACCACATGTTGGCCCATTTTACAGGAGAAATGATAAGGCCCAACAATGCAAAGAAAAACCAGTCAGGGGGTTACATCAAACAACAGCCGTATCAAAGCAGACAGTATAAAAGGCACATACTGTGGGTGTGAGGACCGAACCAGAGGTTAAAAAGATGCTGATTCCATCACTCCCTGTTCCAAATAATTGTTTCATTACATTTATGTTTCCCTCTGGCTACGGCATGTTCACTTGGATACCACCACACTCCCCAGTGAACCGCTTTATTTTTAAAACCTGCACAATTTGGATACATGCAAACTACAGACACATGTCTGAACACAGGCGCCAGCCAGTGGCTTAAAATAAGATGTACAGTATGAAATTAACCACAAAATGTGTCTATTTTGTATTCCCTTTTCTAATGGGTGCTGTTCAAGACCCAGTACAAACTAATTCAACATCAGCTTCCTCCTGATCCCGCCTCAGGATCTAATACAAGCAAATGGGGTTTACACAGGCTGCAGAAGACAGCACCCTAAAAGGATGAAACAATGGGAATCATGGGTGATCTGCTGAGGAGCCATACCTCACACAAGGGAGGCTGTCCCTGTTTGTATTTCTAGCGCTATCATTAATTGATGCCTGTCATTAGAGAAACAGAAGCAGGAACTCTTTTCTGCTCTTTTAAGAAACAAAGGACACATTGTGGTAGTTTGAGCTCTGACTTTATTCAGCTTCTTCCTGTTTACAACCAGCCGTAGAAGGGCAGCCTCATAGGACAAAGGCCTATCTATTACCACAGTATTAGCCATAACCAGCCCCACTGGTCCAGTCCAGATGGCGTCAATGCAACACAAAACAAGCTATTAATACCAACATGGCATAGTAGGCGGAACTGTAGGTTGTTGCCACTTATTATCTGCACTACTGAATATTTGCATTCTAACTCACAGACGCAGCGGGCCTTTAAGCATAAATCAGAAAAGCAGAATATGAAAACAAAGTCTGTACAATACTTTATTATGTTAAGCAAAATCAGGAGTGAATGTGTATTTGGTATTTATGTATAATTTAAATGTTCACATTTCAATTAAAGTCCAAAGTTTTTTCCAGAGGGGCTTTGTGCTTGAAGAAAAGAGCTACTTGGAGTCATAGCTTGGTGCACCAGGCAAATGATTTATAAGCATGTTAACAATGTTCCACAGAAAGATGGACATTAACATGGAAAAATATGAATACTGTAAGGATTCTGGATGTTAATTGTCCCACTTCACATTAAACATTGCTAATTCTATGCATAGTCATAAGCAGGAAAGTTTTCTTTATCCTTATCATTTATAGTAAAATATAATTTGTTTCCCATTATATTTATCATTTTCTGTAGCTTGACATTTTAAAAACGCAATTGTTCCGTTCCAGATAATTCTGTCTGACTTGAGCATAAACGGCGATAATGCTCAACAGCAATTTGATGGTCTTGTTTTCTGAGGCTATTTTGACTTTGTGCTGTGCTCAGATTTATTTGAAGTTTTATTAACTCCTTTTTTCAACTTGAGACTGTGGCCATGTTGATAATGAGTTGAAGGCTGCTGGGAAAAAAATGTGTTTGACCACAGAACTCTGCAAATTATGAAAACAGTGATAAAACTATTTCATACCATTATAAAGCTTGTTTTCACTCTCGCTTCACTTTTCATGTGCAGCCCACTGTCCACAGGCTATCAGGGTTTGTGTGGACACTTAGCAGAATGTTGTCATCCAGTGAACTGGTGAAAACAGGATAATGATCTGACATAATTACCATGAAAAAAGATGACAATGGATGGTTCTGTAATTCAGTGGCTATCAACGTGCCAGGTTGGGGATGTGTTGTGAAAAGAGACCAGGCTAATGTTGACGTTTTGTTCAGATGAACAAAACGTCAACACTAAAAGACATATTAGCTTTGGTGACCTTAAGTGACATTAAATTTTCCTTTACAGTACTTTAACATGAGCAATACATTTTATTCTGGTGTGACATTTATGTTAAGTGTTCTGTAGCCAGGGGCGCCGTATAGGGGGGAAGGTTAGGATAACTCCAAGCGGCCCCAAAAAATAGATACAAAACTAATATACAATTATATTATATTGTCCATTATAAACCATCATCATTGAGTATATACATATTATATATATACAAATATAATAATAAAATGAATGATTCCTTTGTTTCTGGCAATAAAAGTTAAATATCTCCATTGATCAAACACTAAACATCTCCCCTGTATCTGCATGAAATGGTTCGGTTCTGCCTCAGCACACTGATCAGTGTTTAGATGCAGAAATACAGCGTTAACAATGTTGCCTAGTAAACCAAAATCTGGTTTTCAAAAAAGTAAAGACAAAGAGGAAAGACAAAGGAAATGATGTCAATCTGTAACACAGTTTTCCCCCAAGAAAGGTGAGTGGTGTTAACCTGTTGGCTTAATGTCCACAGTGAAATAAGCTAGCTAGCTACAGACTAATGTTAGCCTACATTTCATCAACATTTAATCAGTGCGGGGAAACATTTAGCAAGATATTCATATTAAATCCTTGTCCCTGCCCCTTTTAGCAGACTAACAACAGATGAATCAGCAGCAGCAGCCCAGTCTGCCCATAACTGTAGCCTCCCTGTCCCAGTGAAGAAGGTGAGCTACACTGTGTGAATGACAGGCCAGTTAACGTTAGCATCTCCTGGGAAGCTGTGGTGATTTCTCTGTCTCTCTCTTGCTCTTTTTACCATAACAAAAAAAGAAAATGAAATATTTCTTAATGACAGAAATTCAAACACAAATTATTTCCTCGCATAATGATCTTTATGAAATAAAATAAAAACAACCTCCTGTCTGTACTGGATGCTGGACAGTTGGAAACAGTGAGTAGCCTACCTCGGCCTGCATGTAGATGTTATAGCCTAGTTATATTCTAAACACAGCTTTAATTTAAATGCGGCATACAATTTACAAAAAAGACTGACGTAGTGTTTTATAGGCGGTAATAATAATAGCCTCATAATGTCGGCTAGTTCTTACTGTTGTGCTTGTTTTTTCGGACTCCATCGGGCATCTGATGGAGTCGGATGCCGATGGCCGATAAAAAAGTTTGAAAGTCAAAATAAAAGTAGGCTATTTATTTGAAAGAAAAAAAAAACGATTATTATCAATTTCAAAATTCATAGTAGATTTTTATTTTACCCAACGGAAAAAGGTATAATGATCACTTTTACTGAAAAATACACAGCACTGGAACAGTTATAGCCGGTCAAAAAGCACACGAAGGAGCCGCACGCTCTCTTGAAGGGATCGCAGAACCCACCTCTATCTCAGGGAAAAACTTGGCTACTGCAGCATTAGTTTTGATGATCATGGAGCAACACAAAAGCTATGAGCAGCAGCTTTTATGCATGTTTACTTCATACAAGTCAATGTCAGATAATGACCCGTGAGATGCAGAACCAACCTAGAACACATGGCTCAGCCCCCACCATCAGACTCTCCTTCACTCACTGTGCTGAGCAAGTGTAACGCCTGTAGTGGGAAAGGCGTTGCCAAGAGCAACATAGAGTGTTTATCTAGCGGGACATGAACAGCGCTAAAATGACTTTATTCTCTATAGGGGTAAATTTTACCCACATAGGTATAAATGTCCATTTTTTAAATCGGGCCTTATCTTTATCATTTTTTAACAATAGGGGGCGCTACATAACACACTTTAAGGAAAAGTCAGAGACTGGGTGACTTGAATATTGTATTGAAACAAAGATACATACAATCAAAAAACAGCCGCGGGTAAATTCGACCCGTTGGCGGTTCTAGGATTTTTATGGTGGCTTTGAATCTTGCATCAAATAGTGAGCTGCATACTGTATGCAGACTTGCTTGTACAAATCACCAGCAGTAAATATTGTGCTAGTACTAGTACTGAACTACAAGACAGTTGCAAGTCTTTAATTAGAGTTATGCAAAGCTTTTGATGGGACAGTTAGGTCCTAGAGATGTGGTGACAACAGCTGACAAGAGCGGCCCAATTAGATTTCTTGTCATGGGGCTCAAAGTTTCTGGCGGCGCCGCAGTCTGTAGCACCAAGATACAAGAAACTGAAACAACTGTCATTTCTGAATTGCAGCAAACTAAAGATTTGGTCTCCAGCTCACCATGAAAGCTGTGATACAGGAAAATTACTAAGGGATAAAAAAGCAAACACGGAATGACAAGCAGTATTTGAGGCTGCTAAAAATATTTATAGTGGGTGGGTGTGGATTACATGCATGGTACCTTAAGTATAAAGCAGCACCGTGGTGTGTATTTATTAAGCACCAAAACAAGACTCTACAGGCCACAATACTGAAGAAATGGCCAGGGTGTAACAATTGGCGGAGGCACTTCAGCAGTGTAATACGCAGCAGCTAAAAACATGATTTGCCGGTCCTTGTAAAAATTGTGCAAGACGGCTATCAGGGATAATTTTTGTAATTTTGTGTGGCCGCTCCAAAGTTTCTGTTCTATGTAAGAAAGACAGGAGGTTAATGAAAAAGTCCTAATCTTTTCCCTATATAATTGAAAGAGCGGAAGGTATCACTTCTAATAAAGTATGATAATGCAGCCCCAGACAGGCAGCTGAGTCCCAGATGACCCTCTCACCACTCTGTTTTTATCATCCTCACTGTGGTTAAGGTTACAACATTTATGCACCAGAAAGAGCAGCTCAACTCTGCACTGTTATTGGCCTTTCAGCAGAGCCTGTCAGCGGCACACTGTCACTGCCTGAGAAATAAGTGACCCACCCCGGCTGCACTGTGTATTACTGTCATGAACTCCCAATAAATTAAAATGTTAATACTCTTCATATGTCATCCTTCATATTCCACTTCTCTGCCTCCCCCTCTTGAAATCAAGGCACCAGACTTAGAATAATCAGACTTCACAAGGGTCACAAGGGTCACAAGGACATCAAGCAAAAGCCAATATGATGAGACAAGTCAGACCGCAATGTTTGTTTTAAAGACGATTAAAGTTGATTTGTTACCTACTCTAAGCGGCAAGGCCCTGAAGATCATTCCAGATTTTTCATCAGCCTTCTAACTTTGACTAATATGGTCCCTAAACTTGAACTCTACACTCAGTTTTCCATGTAATTTTAACATTTTCATTTTATTCTCATTCTCACTAGATTGCAGTTGAGTACTGACTGACAGTTAACAGTAACATATAGCATACAGTTATACTTTTAAGTACATCCCATTAATATCCTAGTCATCTGCAGTAAGAGGCAAGACTGAATTTAGATGATTTCTGATATATTAAGCTTCAACTGGCGGCGCAACTAACCAGCAGTTCATAATTTTTACCATAAATAGATAACTACACTTAGCAGTCACCACAAAATATAATGCCATCTGAATGTCATGATTAGAATGAAAAAAAAAATATTCCATTGGTAGTAGGATACTGGTACCACAATATGTAAAATTAAACATATAGATATAAGATGTAAATGTACATCTTATTTATTTAGCACGATGAACTGTTCCAGTTTTCAGTTCTTTTTCAGTTCACTTCAATCAAAATACTGCTTAAAATAGGATCTAATGTTTTGATCATCCTATTTTTAATTTTATCCATATTTTATATACACAAAACATTGTTATTTGACTAAACTAGTAATGTATAATTCCTATGTAATATAATTCCCATAATATATTATTATAATTTCCATTTTGTAATATGTCTAATATTACATTGTCATATTAATGTAATGTAATATCATTTTAATATTATATTGTATACTTATGTTTTCACAGTATTATTTATTGTCCTCCTTGGATGGACCAGTGACCCCCAGAAAAATATTACTGTGCCCTTTTGACCCTGTCCTGGACACTTTATTACTGTTTGTTAAAAAAGCATATTGGAGCGTAAGAAAGTCAGTGACATTTTTCTTTTGAGATTTTTTCTCTGAATATTGCCCGCATAATGTTTTGGTTTTTTTCTTTTTTATCACAATGGCCATCATACAGCATCAGAGTTTGTTCTACTGTACTGACCTCAGGTTTTATCTCCATTGTTGTCACTTGTGAGCCATCATGAATTTTGCAGGGAGAGTGCATATTCATAGTTTGACATTTAAGTTCTTCAACTGAGGCTACATTCACTCCCTTTTTCCATTATTATGGCATACTCACAACATGCTTCAGGCATGGAATATTCTTTTAAGGACGTGTTGTGGGACTCAGAAATGTCTATAGATGTTCTAAGATGATTTTTATTATGAAGAAAAGTACTTTGATTAAATTTGCATTGAGTTTAAACTGTCCAGCACTCTGCCTCAGTTAAATACTAAATTAACCCAGGAAGTATTATGCTGGTATTGTGTTTGTAGAGCTGTTATAACTTGCTGCTTCTCATTTGTTCTTGTCGACTACGTACAGACACTCAGTTGGCGAATATATATTTGTCTTGTCCACAGTTTTTTTTCCTGTTTCAGTGGTAAATGTCAAATGCGGACACACTTTTTTTTGTGCCCACACACTAACAGTCTGAACAGAAATCAAAATAGTGCCTCCCGTCTGTGCAAGGAAATTAAATCTTTAACTCATGTACCGTTCCCAGCATTATCAAAGCTAAATATACATGAAACAACCTGTAGCCTTGGATAGAATGTAATCTACATTTGTCATGGAAAAATGAGGCAGCGCATTTTTCAAATGGAAGCGTAACGAAGCATAACGTTTCTCATTTATAATTATTTGATCATCTCTCTAGCTGCTTCATCAGTGTTATGCACCGTTGGGCTTTTACACAGCTGCTATGGCAGAAATGCTGGAATTATGATAGGTGGTAGAAAACTAATATGCAATTAATGATATTGCTCTAAAAATATTGTGATTCAAGAGTCCTTCAGACTTAACCAAACACCAAAGTTTGATAACAATATTAATAGCAAGTCATTTCAATTGTTATGTGGCTGATATAACATACTTTCAGTATGTGTTAGAGTACATTTCAAATGCATTCAGCCTCCTGGTGAAGAAGAAACTGTGTGTAAAAGTATGTGTACATTTAACCTGGGACTTAACCTGCCCTGTGGGTACAACAGTGCTGCTATCTAAAATGCCAGTAGCTGATCTCCTTCAATAAGCACTTTTGTTAACTTTCAGTTCTTTAAATGTTGACTCAGGAAACAGAGATGTATAGTTCATGTACTTTTGGTTGGAGAGCATAGAAGGCTATCCCTCTATAGAGGGACAGACAGTTGACTACGTACGGATGTGCTAAACCATTAAGATCCATATTAAATAGTGACACAATCTATAAATAAATTCTACAAGAGACAGGTAGCCAATGACAAGATGCTAAATTGAGTGTAATGTGCTCTATTTGACCTGATTTTCTTGAAATATTTTGTACAAAATGAAGTTTGTTTTTTTGGTAATCCTGTTAAAAGAGCAGAGAGAAACAATCCAGATGAAAGAAGACTAATGCATTACTCTTTTTTCATATGAAAGACATGGTCTGACTTTTTATCAGGCTACATCAGTAAGACTGCATTGTTTCCACCTGAGAAATATTGCTCAAGTGAAAACAATGCAGTCTTACTGATGTCGCCTGATGCAGTTTACTGAGGTTTAAATCATTGTCAATAATGACTCTCAGGCTTTATGAGTAGGATTGAGTCTGGTTAATGCATGGTTTTGTGTAATGTAAAATAAGCTTGATATTGTGTGTGTGATGGTTTTAGGCTTGCAATATAAATTTTTTGTTTAGCAAAATGAAGGACTCATGCTACAGGCTCCCCATGCAGAAGTAAACGTGTGTATTAAAAGTACAACAAAATTTAAAGTTACTCTCCAATTCTCCCTGCAATCTGAATTGATTACCGTTTAAGGATAATTTGTTTTACAGTGTAATTAAGTGTCCCTGGTATCAGCTTTATGAGTCACAAAGAAATGGATGTAGCGGTGCAAATATGAAATACATGTGAGGATGTGAACTGAAATGTGACATCACAGTGCCTCCATCCGGAATGAGTTGACTAAATATATAATATATATAATGTATTATATTACCTTGCTGGAGGACCTAATTTTTCCCACAGTGCCACAAATTTATGACCGTAGTCATGCATGAGGTCATCATGAGTAGTTCAAGAGCTAGGAATTGTAAGGCAGGTCAACAGCTCCACACTGTGAACCAGCGTTAACTTTATACTTCATAAACCCTTTAGTAGCTTAACAGGTGGAGAAGACAGGAGAGGGTGGTTAAGAAATGGCAAGTGAATGACACTGTTAAGGTTCATTTGTTGAAGTTAGTACTTTTATTAAAAAGTACAGTTTTGCCTGTGGTCAAAAATAGTACATACGATTTGTGTGTGTGTGTGTGTGTGTGTGTGTGTGTCTGTGTTTGTGTTTGTAAAAAAACAGGATTCCAGTGTAGTCATGGGGTCTGACAGCTTGGATGGTGACGGAAATGCTGGACCCCCCAATTTTAAAAGGCTTTTTAAGGGTCAAGATTCGGTTTTAGAGTTCAGGTTGGACTTAATTTATGTGTTTTGTGTGTGTGTGTGTGTGTGTGTGTGTGTGGGTATGTAACAGGCTACCCCACACTACGCATTGCATGGTCCAGACTCAAACCGGCGAGCTCGGGTACGGGAAGTGGACACGGTGACGAGGAGGCCAAAACCCATGGGCACTAGCGTCGGTCGCCAGTGCGTCTCTTAAGGTGTCGGGGAGTGAGGTTTACTCACTGCACAGCCTCGATGGCTTCCGTCACATGTGCGTGTATGTGGCAGCACATAATATATTCAACAATCAAATAAAATGAGGAAAAGGGACGCAGGCCATCACAAATGAATGAACACCTTCAGATTTTTTTGTAAACTAGGACACACTTTGATGTCGGGTGTCAGCAAAACTAGATAATCATGCTCAGATACTTGATGCAAATTCACATTAAAAATCTATTATTGCCATAAAGCAGTCCTGCTCATTGATTTGCAATGAGCAGGACTGCTCAGGACTGGATTTTGTCAAAATCCTACAGATGCACATTTCAAACAATTTCTTTAAATGATTATTGGATTTGTTAACATTCAATAGCAAATTGATAATTGCAAAAATCACACAACAGAAAACACACAGATTAACTTTCAGCAGTGAACGCAAAGAAGGGGGAACATTGCTGAAAAAGTTCATGACTTTAGCTTCAACGCTGTCTCCAGTCTCACTCTAAAGTCAGTGATCTCTCCAGTGTGACTCTCAGCTCCCTGGTTTGCACTGAGCAGCTTGTTCTGAAGAAGATGTTAGTTTGCCATTAACATGAGCCTCTGGATAGCTGGCTGAACAGTCACCAGAAAACAACTGGGTGTGATTTACTAAGTGTTGCTTTATGTTGCAGGAATCATCGACACACACCAACTGGTTACTCCGACAGGAGACTCAGCTGCACTCAATACTGTCAAGGTGAGCACAGTGAGCACCGCTTCTAAAAGGACCCGGGTCCAAAATTTCTCAAAACCCCAAAATCAAGAAGGTCTGAGCTTATCAACACTGCTATCGAGACTAGTGGGTCCAATACAAAACCGTTAAACGTTAAAGTAATGTTTTTTTATTGACGGCACCGAAAGGCGGTATCAAACGGGCCCAGGACTGTTTCTGATCAGGCTGCAGCCTCTGCTGCTCTCTGTCAGCTCCTACACACACACACAGCGTCCAGCAGAGAGAGGCTGCTCCGTCCAGGTGGAGACGGTGAAGTTAAGTTAGCTCCAAACTATTCGATCTGCAGACAGCTACGCTCCTTACTGTAAGTACGTGCAATAAAACCTTCGCAAGTAAAAAGACAGTGCTTTATCATTACACCTGTGTGTAAGGTAAGCATGTAGAAAGGGTTCATTTAATCAGCTCTGTCCTCAGTCTGTCATCCTGTACGTTTTATACAAGCAGAGCTAACGTTAGCTTGGCAGTGAGCCAAATGTTACAAACAAGCTAAAAGGAAGCTGTCTGTCTGGAGCACAGACTGCTCTGTAGTCTTAAAAGGTCAGCTGCTGGCCGAGACAAACTCCTCCTTCCACCAGGTAACGTTACCTGCAGTGAATAACAGCAGAGAGGAGGA
>JAPMOB010250823.1:0-11693 GCA_029875015.1 Lepomis gibbosus | reverse complement strand
TATCTGTCTTTACATTCTGAGGAAGGTTCAAACGTTTTAACCGTAGACTGTATATATTTTAAGAGCTGTGTGGATCGCTGCTGTGTGTGTCACATTGAACATTACGTTGCGGCCATTGTGTGTGGCGTCGCTATCTCTGAGTACTATCTGCAGTGGAAAACAGAGCAGGGCCGAGTAGAGAAGATATGGTACAAGTAAGATGCATCACTCTGTAGCTCAAAAGCAGAATGTACGACACACAGGCTGAAAAGAGGAGCTGCAGCAATGTGCAGTATAAGAAAAATTTGGTGTTTTTGAAAATTAAACCATGTAAACCTGTTCTGGTACAACCCCTAATTAAGATTTTGAACCTGAAAATGAGCATAATACACCTATTTAAAGGGGTATATGTAGTTTTTAAATTAAGTGAATCTCCCTTTAATTGCCTGTGCGTGAAGGGGTTGTATGCTCACAAAAAAAACGATCCACTTGCCGGGTTTTCCTCTGACGGCCTGTAGGCCTAATCCTCAAGACTCATGCAGCTCCCTAGCCTCTTGAATCTGTGCATTATACATAGCAACAACACCGCAACTAACGAGATGGAGTCCGCTAAAACAAAAAAATGACCGGCTCCCAGCTCAACACAGACTCCAATACAAACTCCATGTAAGAATAAAACCCATCAACAAAGTTTTATGTCCTGGAGCTACTGGTCTTTGAGCTCTGGTCCCCAGTCTTGACAGTGGCATAAAATGGAAATACTCAAGTAAAGTACAAGTACCTGAAAATTGTGCTTAAGAACAGTACTTGAGCAAATGTGCTTAACTTTTCACCACTGATAGTTTGTGGTGCTGCTGGACTATGTTACATTTCACAGAGAGGTGTTTGTTATTCTACTGTCATTGAAATGAGGTGGACAAAATAATAGAAACACTAGCCACTATAACAGATCAACTGCAGCCCCAAATGGCCATATAGTTGGAGGACTGTGTAGTAGACTGATGTGTTTTAGCAAGATGAACTCGAAACTGGCAACTGAGAGGATATCCTTTACTTGGATCCCCATTAGCTTCCATAGAGTTGCTGCTAGTGTTCCTGGGGTCCACATGAAAACAAAGTCTAAACAAGCTAAAAAACTCTGAATAAAGAGAATAGCAGCTTACAGTGAAAGACATATCTATGTCACTGACATCTCATTTATATCAGCCTCGCTGTTCCCTTTCGTCACAGCTGTAGTGAGTTTCTGCCAGTGCTAAACCAAACAATTCCTACTACTGCTGCTCCACATCAAAAACAGTCAACTCATGAAACTAATTTTTTTGTGAATCAGTAAAGGGTCACTGCGGTTAGCGCTAACCACGACAGTTAATCAGAATCAGTTGTCTGTTTTTGAATTAAATTGAAGTATATTATATTGAATACAAAGCCAACCATAAAGTCCAAGGCTAGTTTTCCTTGGAGACCTAAAATGACCCAGTTCTGTCCCATTCTGGCTCATGTGCAGCTAGATGAACATGTTTTCAACCACCAATGTTTCAAAAGGCAGATTTCTCAGCTTTCATCATTTCAAATCACACAAGAGAAAAGAAAATATGTGAACAGTCAACAAACAGAGCAAAGAGAGTAATGATGGTTCCACATAAGAGGGGGAAAAAGAGCACCCCAATTCCCCTCTCCATTTCTATAGTATAATTTATACAGCAACAAGTTTCAGGATGACGTCTGTTTACATTAACTAAATTTCCAAACTGTATGTCCCTTTAGGCTGATGTACCTTTTTTATTTGTGTTAAGTCCTGAGTTATTATATTTCCATGTGCAACAGCTAACCAAATACTTTTCCCATGTAAATTGGTAATCTAAATTTGTGCAGTCGGAGCTAAAATGTCTTCAGAAAGATCAGCCATATAGGTCGATTTTTTTATTTATTTTTTTTTTGCAGCTTATTATGATCCATATTTAAGTTTTTGTTAGGCTGCGTCCTCTCAGTCAGGTGACGTATTATGAGTCACAAAATCTGCATAAGGAGGTGGATGGTTGGGTCGGCAAATTCATGACTTTATTCCAAGGGGCTGTTTCACAAAAGCAGAATTCAGAAATCGAGGATAACAGAAAAATGGGGCTTGACCTAGTCTAGTTGGCTTCATCCGTTTCATGAAGGCCAAATCAGGCTGAGGAGGAGTAACTATATAAAGCCAGGTTTATGTAATTCAGATAAATGCACATCCACAGATTTCTTCGAAAGACATCAAGGTCGAGCACAGATTTATTGACGTTGAAATGGAGAAGACGTGTTCCACATTTTACTCCAACCGAGCAACAGCTGATAAAGGAAGTGTAATGGGTAAAAGCATAATATGCAAAAAAGGAAACATGCCTGCTGTAATCAAACAAAGAAAACGTTTGGAGACATTAACCGACTAAGCACTACTCTTAACTGAAGAAAAATTATACAATTCAAGGAGTTGTCCTTTGCACAAATTAACAACTGTCTTAAAAGTAAGCAGAGAAAGTTAATGAATCTGGCAGCTCTCTAATTTGTTATACATCTTATCAATTAATGTTCATGCAGAACATACATGGAAGCCAAGGACCCAAAAGGTCAAGATTATATACAGTCCCCTCAAAGTATTGGAGCGTTAAGGCAAATTCCTTTGTTCACTGAAGACATTTGGGTTTGAGATCAAAAGATGAGACAAGAGTTTCAAATTTTCACCTGTCATTCCCTGGTATTCACATCTTGATGTGTTACAGTTTTTCCTCGATTGTTTACACATCATTTTCTGAAAGAACTCCATACACACACCCCTCAATTCTCCTGCAAAATGAAACCTTACATTCAAAACAATGTCATTTCTTCTGAAAATGGTATTTTGTTTTCAAATGACACACAAACCATCATATGAATAGAAATTCATAAGAACCAGTTGAACATGTGCATTCATCATAATGACTTCAGTGTTACATTTACTACAGACAGTACATAAATGTGTTGTAAAATATTTGAGATTGTTTTTATACTCAGAACACACAGACATGGTAATATATTTTATTTGTCCCACAAAAACAATGTACATCCCATTCCCAACCAACACAAATTTCCACATACAAAAGAATTTACTGTACACAGTTATATTAAAAACAAGCCTAAAAACAAACTATGCTGCATCCTCTGTTCTGTTGCAGTCTGGCCACAGCACCTCATCCATATCACAAGCAATGTTTTCCCCGGCCAAGCAGCGGGGGAAAATATCGCCTAGCGTGGCCATTCCAGCCATGAAAAGCATCAGCTGCTATATCTCCACATGCGTCCTCCATTGCTTGGAGAAGAGGTATACGTGTTTGTGGATTTTGGGCATACACTTTCCATCTCCAGGCAGAAAAATTCCTCAATAGGATTGAGGAATGGAGAATATGGAGGGAGATAAACAAGAAAGCGTGGGCGGGCAGTGAACCAGTTACGAACCAGCTGCCCTGTGGAAACTTGCTTTGTCCCAAATGACAGCGTACCTGAGCTGCTCTGGGCCATCTCCCTGATCTGGTGGAATGAGTGTTGTGTAGGGTGTCCAGGAATGTGATCAGATGGGCTGTGTTGTAGGGGCCAAGGGTAGCATGGTGATGGATGACGCCGTGGTGGGTGATGTTCCCTCCGCGCTGGCCAGGGACTTAAACAATGGCACGCTGGCCTATGACATTCCTTCCCCTCTTTCGTCTTTTTGTGAGGTTGAACTCAACCTCATCAATGAAGATTAACTGTTGCTCCACTGCAGCCACCTCTAGCTCAAGGACTCTCTGAAACACACATGACAATATCAGAAATAGACATGGAGTGGTCACTATTGTGAAGCACAATCTGTAATGGGAATTGAACTGAGGTCTGAACCCAGAAGCACGACAAACCAGGGAATGAAGCAGTAAGAGGCAGTTTATTGCCATTAGCCAAGGTTATGTGGGAATGGAGAACAATCCTAATCCAGAGGGGGGAAAAACCAGACGAGACGGGGAGGGCAGGCGGAGAGGCAGGCTAGAGACTGGCAGGTGGAGGCGGAGAGGCAAGCTGGAGACTGGCAGGCTCGAGGGAAGATCTCTGGGAGGTGAAGAGCAAACAGAAGTCAGATTTGAGAGAGAAAAATTCAACAACGCTAAAATCACTACTGAGAGAGCCAGGGTGTGTACCACGGGAGATATGCCGACGATCTGGCGAATTCTGGCGTGCAGGACCGGGGTAGATAAGCAGCAACAGATTGCGAATTGGATGCAGGTGTGGGAGAGCGAAGAGCCAGAGCCAGGAAGACCACGCCCACCTGCAGACAGACAAACAGGAAATACAGATACAATAGGATGGAGGGAAACAGAAGGGGGAACCCCCATTGGGTATAACACAATTATTATGATTACAATAGTGAAATGTTTAATTTACTGTATACAGTGTTGAATATGCATCAATTGTGGTACTTACTTGCACATAGTTATATCGCAATTCTTTGACTCTTTCTGATTTGCGTTCAAATGGCACCCTGTAGACCTACTTCATCCTGAAATGATTTCTGCGCAAGACACGGTCCAGTGTTGATAAGCTTACCCTATCAATATTTTGAAATGTCATTGTTTTCTATTATTTTTCTTTGTATTTGCTGTAATGTTATGGCGTGGTTTTCTAGGACCATTTTTATGATTTCAGTTTCCTGTTCAAGAGACTGAAGACGTTCCCGACCACCTTGTGTTGGTAATCTTTCAGTTCTGCCAAACAAATAGTAAAATACTGTAAATACAAAGTAGGTATACATTTCCTAAATACTTGTAACATACTTTACAGTATTTTTACTGTCCTCCAGAACAGTTCACAGGCAATAATGTATTGATGTGCAGTACTGCTATTTGCTAGTGAGAGTAGATTTCTTACCTATTCTCATTTCGGAAAGTCCGGATGACGGATGCTACAGTGTACCTGCTCAGACTTGGCTGTACTCTTTGCCCAGCCTCCATCATTGTTAGACCATGGTTGACCACATGATCAACCAAAGTGGCTTGGATCTCAGAGATTACGGTCCTTGGCCGTTCTCATCCTCCCAGTCCTCCTCCTCCTCTTACTCTCACTCCTCTGGCTCTGCCTCAGTTTCCAATGTTGGCATCCATTGCTCCATTGAAGAGTTCACCTGTTGCCCTTTTATGCTAAAGCTGATTGCTAATTGGAAAACTGTGTCACGGGTGTTTGCCCTTGTGATGAGTCAGTGTGCATATTTGAATGGCAGTGTGTTCCTTGTGAAAACAAGATTTTCTGCATGAAACTTGTGCCAAAAGCAGAGAATTGTGTGTAGTGTTTTGAAAAAAGTGTGTTTTAGAACTGCAATTTGAGTGTAAAGCAGGAATTGTGCTTGTAGTTTAGCAGAATTGGTTCAGGGGGTTGGTGAATGAGTTACATGTTGTGGTCATGGTGTACCAGAATCTGTGCGTAAACAATTGAGAAAAGCTGTAAACAACTCAGGACGTATCACCCTTTGTTTGAACCCACCCATTTTTCAAGTGAGCAAAACTATTGGAACAGGTGATTAACAGATGGTTCTTGTTGTCCAGGTGTTGCCTTTTAGGTTGATTGTCCAAACATTAAATAGCTCTGCATGACTACTCTACGTTTTCATCCCTGGTTCAAACCTATAAAGACTGCATTTCCAGTTAAAGAGGATAAACCAACATGAAGAGCAGAGAGCTGTCTATGGGAGAAAAGCAAGCTGAGAAAAGAAGGAAAATCGACCAGAGTCATTGGACAAACATTGGGCATAGCAAGCACAACAATTTGGACTGTCCTGAAAAAGAAATAAACTGGTGAACTGAGCAACAGACGTCGAACAGGTCGACCAAAGAACACAACAATAGTTGGTGACAGAAATATGGTGAGCTGTGAAGAAACCACCCAAAACAGTAAGTGACATCACCCACGACCTCCACAGTGCAGGGTGAAGGAATCTCAATCCACTGTTGGAAGGAGACTCAGCTGAAATATAGAGGCCACAGCACAAGATGCAAACCACTCATCAGCAGGAAGAATCGGAAGGCCAGACTGACATTTACAAAAAAAGTACAGAGATGAGCTGCAAAAGTTGTGGAACACAATCTTATGGACTGATGAGACCAAGATTAATCTCTACTAAAGTGGTGGAAAAAGAAATGAACTGCTCATGATCTGAAGCATACAAGCTCATCTGTGAAGCATGGTGGAGGTGATGTCATGGCACCACGGCTGCTCATTAATATCTATTGATGATGTAGCTGATGATGATGATAGCAGCACAATGAATCAGAAGTGGACAGAAACATTTTGTCTGCCAATTTATGGAGAATTGCATAGAAACTAACCAGGAGGAAGTTTATCATGCAGCAGGACACTGACTCAAATCACACTGCCAAAACAAAGGGGGGAAAATGTTTGGCCAAGTCCATCACCTGACCTTAACCCAGTAGAGCTGCATTTCACCTCCTTAAGAGGAGACTGAAGGGAGAAACGCCCTGAAACAAACAAAATTGAGTTTTTCCACTTCAAGCACTGCAGCCAACTACTGCATACGCAACATATGACTGACATCTTGCAGTATCTGGCAACACACTTACTCTTGTGGAACTCCCCGATGATAACATTAATCAGGAGAGCATTATTCATAAAAGGCATGTAGGCTTGGCACCTGTCAACACTAGGTTAATATAAGTTCCATTAAATGTGGCAGGTTGAAGGCACTTCTGCAGCAGATGATGAGGAGACACTGTTGGCTGGCGGTGTCACTCTTATGGAAATACTTTAATCCAGGACAGATAAGAAGTCAGTGATGTGATGCAGAAAATATCACTTATTAGAGGACCCAGACGCTGTACTGCCTGAGAGCCGGTCTGGGAACATGGTATTACCTGAACATTTACATTACATTAACAGATTCTTTTATACAAAGTGACTTACATTTGAGGAACACCATACAAGCAACACTAAAGTAAGAGATCTACAAATAACAACATAAGAGCTGCAATAAATACTTGTAAGAGCTACTACTGAATCAGGCGCCAATGGGATAAATACCTAGAGGAAGCAGTAAGAGTTAACAAATAGAACAAGCAAGCAAGAGGACAGCTTAATATGCGCAGTTCTAATTAATCCATGTGTGTTTTATAGAATTCAAAAACTGTCAGATGTCTTTACAGCACCCATCAAAAAAATAAAAGTTGGCACATATAAAAATCACAAAAGAAAGACATTAAATAAACTGGACTTGGAGATCCATAAACTACAGAAACAAAGTCATATTTCAGTAAATGCTATAAGCATGACTGCAAAACTTTTTTTCCCTCCCAGGCTCTCAGCAGAAAAGTTATCCCATTAAAATCAAAACATTGTGGCATCCTCTCTTTTGTCAAATATATGAAAAAGCAATAAATCAACTAAAATATTTGTGGGTCTCTGACCAGTTTGACATTATCCAGAAATATTGCAGCATTATCTCACTCCATCTCCAAAGCCTCTCTGGGAGCCCCTTCCTTCCTGAGACAAGCAATATTGTGTAGAACAGCGCAGGCAACAATGATATCACAGACCCTGTCTGGGGTGACCCTCAGGTGGGCAAAGGCACTGGAAACTGGACTTATAAAGTCCAAATGCCATTTCCATTCAGTCCCTATAGTGTGTGTGTGTGTATGTATATATGTATATATATATATATATATATATATATATATATATATATATATATGAATGAGAATATTTTACAGCCTGTCGTCTGCACTTGTTATGGTGGGTAATTGGTGCCATGGGTCTCATAAATTAGATGTGTCTTCCCCATTTTTCTTCAGATCTATGGATTGAGGGATTGAGCAACGGTGCTGCAACAGATCAATACATCGTTATGTGTCGAGGTCGCCCTCACAAGCTATTATCACGTCTCCCACGCTTTCACAAACTGACTGCTATAAAGGATTTCTCTTCCCTCAAGGCTACAAAGGAGCTGTCGTTAAAATGGCCATGACAACAAGGATGATCAGCCCATCTGTTCCTGCGACAGTGTCTTTATGCATGTGTGCGTGGTCTGCCAGATGACGATTCATTTCACGTAACATTCACATTACATATATGCCGTCCTCCCTAGGGATAAGATGTCACTTGTGAACAAACTGCCTTCTAGAAATATTTGATTATTGGGATGTTGATGCTTATCGTAGATTTAATGGTGGAAAAACAATGACAGACTTTTATTTAACTTCAACTGAGTGTCTTCTATTTTGTAGAATTTTTGGCACCTCTGAGATTAAATAGAGTGCAAGTGTCTCTTAACATTTAACTCCTGGTGTCATAGCTCTCTCCAGCCACATTCCCTATTCCCCAGGCTCCCTTCACTGACATTTTCCATCAGTCTACCAGATGCCTTCAGACTTTCCCTCCCTTCCCTCATCACCTGACTGCCCCACCCATCCTCACACCTGTTCCCACTCCCCTCATATGCCATGTAGTTGCCTACAGCCTCCCCTCACCTGCATCTCGTTCCCTTATCAGCCTTTCAGATTATATACCAGCACAGTGCCCATTCATTCCCTGCCTGACCACCATAGATGTGATGTACGTCATGCGTTTGCTTTCAAGCCAAAATTGGAACCTGCACCTTCCTGTAAACCTTCTATTTTCAAAAAATCACTGATATTAGGGTCCTATTTTATTGTCACCTCACGCTCACCAGCAGATACCTGTGGTTACCATGGTAACACACTCCTTGAGCAGCTTTTATTTTATTTTTTTTTAATACAACAAAAGAGCCATCAACTTACAGTGCAGCAAAGCAGATTCGCATTGTTTTAATAAGGCAGTCAGTCAGTACTTTTCCATCTGGGCCCCGTTTCAGAAAGTGGCATTAGTGAAAACTTTTGAGTGTTTTAAGCCTGAGATGAAGAGATATTCTGGGTTTTCTGTTTCAGAGACCGAGATCAGATAAACCCTAGATCAGTAACTGCGGCAACTGACGCTGTGAAGCCCAAGCTTCAACATGTTCTGAGTTTCTCACCCCTCCTACAGAGCCCGAAGCGGCTGTTTGACACAGTTTCATTACCTCACTCATACTGTATCTATCAAAGCACACATACAGATTTCATATGACTTGGATTAGATATTGATGATCAATCTGTCATATTGCGAGTCATCCTCAGAATAAAATCTATACTTACCTCTATAACACTGTCTCTGTGGACATTAAGCAGCCGTCAGCTTGGCAACAGTTGCACGGTAACATTTACTGTGAGCTGCATTACTGCAGTAACCACTGACATCAGACTAATCTGTAAAGCTGTAACTGATCAATTAACAATCATTTGTCACGTTGTGATCAGTCAGTGATTGGAGTTATGCTGGAGATGATGTGAGGATGACTGTGGTGCAGCTGAAACAAATACATGAAGCCCATTTCATTAAATATGAAATGAGCAAGAATTATGTAAAACAGAAGTTTTAAAGTTTGTTTAAACCCATACACATGTTTTCCACTGCAAAAAATAAAATAAAAATAAACAGCCTTCTGGGTTGGTCCATAACTATAAAGCACAGGTCCATGAGTAAATTATGTCTTGTCTGTTTGATCCATATTTTCATCATCAGATATTGCCAGTAAGACTAAAGCTGATAGCCTTCATATTTAAAATGCAGTTTAATTGAAAACACCACAGCACTTTATCATTCATTAGGGAAATTACACTCTGTTAAATGACTGAGCAATGTTAAATAACAAACTGACCCATCACAGACAGACGTAGTAAAATATTTTAAATTACAAATATAAAACAATCTGTATATTATATAACAGGTATTATCAGAAAGGAAAAACAAATTATATTTACAAGGAAGATACAGTCAAGAGTACACACCCAAATGATATGTACACTGTTTACAATATCCGCATAAGTAAGTATCTTGATGAAGAATTGGAGCTGTCCTCTGCATCGCTTCATCTAAGAGACGTCTGCTCCTGACACTTGCATTACTTCCTGTTATATTTAAGGTTTTGTTGTGTGCTAGCCGATGTGACAAATACAGTTGAGTTTCCTGTGACTGCTCAATATTAAAAACCACCCTTTGTTTTGCCAGTGCAAGTCTTTATAGGGATTTAAAAACGGGCTTTGATTTCATAAAATTATGGAGTATTATAACTTTAAACTCTCCACAATTTAGCCCATTTTCAAGTCAGTCTAAAGATAAAACTGCATCAACACAACAATAATGTGACAAGTTACTGCAGACTGGATGTTTGTTGGGATGGACATGAACAGTCTGATTTTTATTGTGTATGGAAATAAAATGTAAATCAATGGCAGGACCAGGAAGAAAAATACACCCAAAAATCCAATATCATGCATGAAAATGATTAAATGTAAGCAACTTTAACACTCTTGTCCCCTGATATTGCTGTTTTAACCACATCTGTTATCTGCATGTTATTGCAAAGTCTATATATGTACATATTATGGTGCTCTCACATTTTTCAAGGTGCAGTATGCAACAATCACACATTCCCGAAACTCAAAGCAAAACACAGTCACCTGTCAACTGGCCCTGCCAGGCAAAATCTCGGTTATCCAATTAAATTATTCAGTCTGCAGCCAGCAGAAGATATAGCTTTTGTTTTACACTCTTTATTGTATCATATACCACCCTTATGTAAAGAGGGAGCTGTACAACACCTCAGGGAATGGCCTCCTACAGCGCCAGAAAGGTCATGAACAGTTCCCACATCCATCCTGCCTGCCTCCTTCCTTACAAATAACATTGCTGGCAAACCGGTTCCCTAAAGGGAAAAAAATGAATCAATGAAACTGTCAAATTGTAACATCCTGTGAATGCCTTTTCAGCTAATAGGGATGTCAGATTCTTTGTTTCCACCTTGAGTTCATCGCCAGATGTAATGTTTATATAATTAAATTGGCATCCTCAAAAGAGAGAGAGTGGTGTGCCGAGTGTGTGTTAGAGATGATTAAATTTAATGCCAGGCGGTTGAGGAGTCATCAGATATCCACAAAGCACCCCCACAACATATAAAGCATCATGTCTCAGAGTGGGAGAGGCTCTTTGACTTTTCACTATTTAGCCATTTGTTATAGTTCTGCATAAACTTTGAGTCAGACGTGAAGGATGAAGTGTGGGCGAACGCCGAGCCAAAACAAAAAGCGGATCCTCTTAATGAGATCGCTCTGCTTTTTCCCTTTTTAGCTGTCTAATGGCTTTCAAGGCCTTGCCAATCCAAGTTGTTAGTTTTTAGGTTGAAGAGTTTACGGTTTCACAGGGATGAAAGTAACAACGTGCTTTTAGTTCTGTACTTACAGTAAGTATTATAAAAGGTATTTTAAGATCAATTGTATATCTTTGAGATCACTTCAATGTTGCTCCAACTTCTGACTGAGATTTTACATTAAATGATCTGATTTATAAAATGCATTGTTAAACTGTTTAACTCCTTTGGTTCATGAAACCTTAGAAAAAAGCAGTGTCCAGTTGAATCATCTAGACATTTGTCATTCCAGGTGTCAAGTATATCCCCTTTCTGACATGAACCCCTTTTACTTTTTATTTAACAGGTCGGTTTCACATCTGAATAAACACCTATGTCACTCTTGTGGTAGGTGAGGCCCGCCCACCTCCTCATCTGGATCTCATTCCCTCATCAGCCTCTTAGTTTATATACCGGCTCTGTTCCACTGATTCCC
>JAPMOB010250820.1:0-25616 GCA_029875015.1 Lepomis gibbosus | reverse complement strand
CACACACACACACACACACACACACACACACACACAGGGAATAGCATTATCAGCTTTTTCTCAGAGTTGATGGAGAAGAGGGTTAATAGGCTGTGTAACAGTGGCTACGGTCTGCAGATCTGCTTACAGACACACGCACACAAAGGGTGAGAAGGGTTAACAGCATGTGAAATAGCAGTAGCTAAAGTTGGTCATATGAAGGATAAGGGGATTGAGAAAGGTCAAGCACACTTCCATCTTTCTTTGCCTGCTTTAATCTAATCATGGCGCCTCACTCCCACCCTGTCTGTCTCCACCAATCTTTTCTCAAGTCACTTTTAGATCCATGTTGTTCTGAGCTACAGTATACTCCTATTCCTATCCTCCTCCTATTTCACACTTTGGACACACAGTTAAAGAAAAAATTTATAGATGTGAAATTACTTGTGATACCTTAGTATAATTACCATACAAAATGGTAATATCATTAAGCTGGTTACTGAAGAGGATAAACATGCTGGGAGTGATTTACCCATTGGCCTTTCATTTTTCCCCTCTGTGAGACCTTTTGAAGTTTTTACTGTAGCTCAGTTTGTGTTGGAAGATCAGAGCTTGTGCCATAATGCAACAGAGCAAAGCAACGGATTACTAGCAAAATATTGTCAATGTTGAATATGGTTCAAAGCCTGACAGTCTGTTTTCTTTTCTTTCACACGAAATTGTCATGAGAGTCATTAAAGTATATGTTTAAGGGCTGGCCACAACATATTTGAGAGCATATACACATTGTAGGGAGAAAATGTGAATGAAAAGGTCAATTTTAACAGATACAAAATACCAACACTCACAGCATGATATTTAAATAATATAATATGTAAAATCTTAATAGATTATATTTGGAATGTAAGAGCTGTCCAACTAGACAATTTGGTCTAGATCAAGATTTCTAAACAAATCTAGATTGTCATGAAATTAATGTGAATATTTATGGCCCCAAGAGGATGATTCTTGATGAGATTATTGATTCCCTGATGTTTTGTGTAGTACCATTTTCAAGTCAGAATATCCCCTTCACAAACATTTTTCTCCGTGACAAAGCATTTCAAACACTAATGGTTGGATTTTTAATAAAATGTGCATAGTGTCCAGAGAATCAACTCTAATGGCCTCAGTGAACTTCTGAACTTTTTTCTGTAGCTGTTTTCATTTTGGACTTCTTGGTTGTAGAAACTTTATATCAGCTGTTTAAAAGGTCTTGTGACCTTAAATCTTACCCCCCCGGTGCAAATATGACATGACAGTCCTGGTTGCTGAGTTTGAAAAAGCTGATGAACTAGCGAAGGACTGTCCTCTTAATGTGACACCTGATGATTATGCCCAGGTTCACTGAGCTGAGGGGCAGAGCCAAAGGAACCAGCTGTGTGTGTGTGTGTGTGTGTGCTCAACAGCTGTATGTGGTAAGGTGGTTGGCAGTGTGAGAGGCTGCTCTATGCCAACAACGATAATGACATGGTGCGTGTGTGTGTATATTGACTGAGATCCAGTGTCAAAGGGGAGCAGCTGTGTGTGTGTGTGTGTGTGTGTGTGTGTGTTTTAGAGGACACAGTCACAGCTAGAAAAACTTAACTTCCCAGTCAGCATTTTAGCTATAACTCGCTTGACTCAGTTGATACAATTGAGGGCTCTCTCACTGCTTCTGCCCTTTAGCAGCCCTTTCTTTACCCTTTTTCCATGCTATGTTGATTTTTCCCTTACTCCCAAGTACACAGGCCTTCTTTGCCCTCTCCTCCCGTGGGAGCAGTTTCAGGTCACTGCGGAGAGTCTGTCCATTACTAACCTGCCATTCAGTAAAGTAAAAGTGGAAAATGTGATTTTCTATGTGTGTGAGCGCGCAGTAGTGGAAGCACTTGGGACCCTCCCATTCTCTCAGGGGGCAAAGACTGAGGGTTTCAGGCATGTCTAAGTGCAGAAATAGATGCCGGTGTGTGCAAGTGTGTGTGTATATACAGTATGAATGTTTTGTGTGTACCTGTGTAGTTGGGTGGACAGATGCAGGTGTAGTTGTTGACTCCGTCAATGCAGGTGGAGTTGTTCTCACAGTCATTGTCTTCACAGTCGTCTGGGTTTATCTCACAACGCTGGCCCTCAAAACCTGGCGGACACACACAACTACCAACACACCCACACACAAACACACACACACACACGAGTACACACAATTTGCATTATAAGATGGTGACTGGGCAAGATTTAAGCACACACTTCTGCTGCAAACTTGAAATAAAATCAATCAACCTGCCAGATAAATCAACTGTTCAACTTCACTCCCCATTACATTTTCCTGTATGAGCTTTAATGAAAAACAACTTAATCTGTATTCTAGCAGGTTTTCTTCCATCCTGTGCTGGGTCTTACACACCACTGGAGTCACAGCATATCTATATTTAGTGGTCCAACAAGAGACACCAATTCATGCCTCATTTTATAGCACAAATGAAATTTTAACATGGCTGTTCAGAGTTTAAAGTATCACTGCAGAACACAAACCCTCCCAGACTATCTTCTTCGGCACTAGAATTTAGAGTGAAGCAGCGACCCCTTTAAAACATAGCCCTTTGATTCATGTCATCGCTGTCTTTCTTGTTGGCGGATGTTTCATTAATGAACATCAGAAGTCAAAGTTCCTCCAGTGTCTAATGTCAGATAGGGCAGAAAAAAAAGTTCATAACAAAACCAACCCACCCAGAGCTAAGAAAAAACATGCTGAGATAATCTTTTTTCTAGTTTGATGCCACTACGGTTGGACACCACCCACCTGGGTGATTCTAAAGGATTTATCAAAGCCACCTCCTCCATCTTCAGATGCATTTCACAATCCTCTCTTCTCACCACCCCTTGATCTCTCTCCCATTTTCCCACCCTTCGTATCTCCGGTTGACTCCTTATAATAGATCACATGCGCTCAAAAACACACACTAGCTTTAAAGATCACCCACACAAAGTTTGATAAAGCTGACCACAGCTGCACTCAGCAGCTTGAACTCTCTCAAGACTCTTTTCTGTTAGTCTCTTGCACTTTAATGAGTCAAGTTGTTTTTTGGATGAAAACTATTTTACAGCAGGTCATCCTAACACATTAAGGAGAAAGTGAGTAACAATTACCAGTCCACACACACACACACACACACACACACACACACACACACACTTATTTGTAGGACACTGTATTTTTTGTCTTTCCCACTCAATTGATCTAAAACATATTATGATTTTTATTTTTGATTCCTTTTGTTTACACTCACTCTGACTTTTCTAATCTAACTTTGCTGCCTCACAGACTCACACAAAAACACTTATCTCACTCATTCTCTCTTCCCACACCATAGTTTCAGGAAGTTAAATTTAAAGCTGTGTTAAGACTCCAAAACAAAATAAGTCCCTAGGATACAATGAGCTTATTAAGTTGTTATGGTTAAGATTTTACTTCCAGTTGCCTATTTACACATCCAGCAGATACAGAAGAACGTGAACATTCCTGCCAAAATAAAGTCAAAAAACACTCTCCTTTTAGCATGTGTTGGCCCGTAAAAGTGAAAACAGTGAGATAAAAGCTGCTAAAAGCTACACAGAGCTGGAATTATTTTACCTTAAAGGCTTTTAAAACAGTGGAAAACCTTTCCATGCAATCAAGTAAGTGGGTGTCTGTCTAACGCAATAACACACATTCAAAGAGTACATCTGTCTCAGGCACAAACCTGCAGAAGCATGTAAGGTTCCTCCTATTTGAGACATCATACATTTACCCTCATTGCACAAATACAA
This sequence comes from Lepomis gibbosus, assembly GCA_029875015.1. Lineage (NCBI taxonomy): Eukaryota > Metazoa > Chordata > Actinopteri > Centrarchiformes > Centrarchidae > Lepomis > Lepomis gibbosus. The sequence continues at coordinate 21,815 of JAPMOB010250820.1, read as the reverse complement.
TATTGGTTTTGGGTATGGTTAAATCTTTGATTGGCTTTAATTCGTAAAGTTGTTACATTAATAAGTGGTAATTTGTCTGCATAGAAAGAAAAAGGAGAGGAATAGAACCAAAGGTAGAATAATAAAATAAAGTGCAAGAAAGAAAGAAGAAAAGAAAAAAAGACACTGTTTCCTGAGAAACAAAATACAAAGAAATAAGATGAACACTGCCAGCATTTAGAGGGTCAGAGAGCACGGTTTGACTAATTAAATCCCAGTCTTGACATTTAAAGTATATAGTTTGACAAATGGGTCCCTGCTAAGAACCAAGGCTAATTGGACTTATTGAATATCCCTAACTGATTACAGAACATGTTAAAATGTCAAAGGCATCTGGTCTTGTACTCTTTCTGTCTTTCTACTTCTCTCTGTCTCTCAGAGGGCACAAGTATCTGTACCTGTGTTGGTATTAACATTAAGAAAAGATCTGTAAAGGGTAAAGAGACCCCAAATAGCATTACCACGCAGGATGTTAAAGGCCAGAAGCACATCAAATCTTTGCAAAGGGCAAAGGCCTTATGGGGCTCGAGGACGAGAAAAAATCTGGTCAAGATTTTTATGACAATTGTTTCAATCAAAGTGGCAGTTTGTCATGAGGGATTTTTTTTGAGAGAGACACTGATGACCCTGGCAGGCCCAAGCATGCTCATGAATACACATACACACACTTGCAGAATGCAGAATGTACATTATTTGAATTTTATTAATTTTTCACAAGTATAAGCAATCTCACTTTCAAGGTGTTTTATGTGGTTTGGTTCAGTTAAATGGCTAAAAGGGCTGTTTAGTCAAAAATACACCAAATGTTTATTTTTAATTTCTCATATTTCTAAATAACTGGTGAACATTTTGATTATTTTTGGTCTGTGGTTTATATTATATTTTGTCTCTAGGCACTTATTTACAAATTAAATTGGATGCTCTTGCTGTAGTTTCTTGGTCCAAAAGGGATTAGCCATGAGGTGATAGGGGAATGGGGTCAAAGAACTTTTTTTCCCCCAATCCTACAGAACATTTACAGTATTTCAAGCTGTCATATCGTGCAAAGAATGCAGCAGAAGCCCAGAGGTGTGAGAAGCAAGTCTGAGATCCTGTATCACTCTCCACTCTCTCAACAACTGCCAATGAGAAGCTCTCGAACCCTCCGTCTCCAGTGCTCTTCAGCCAGAAGTCAAACTGTGGTTGTGTTGGGCAGCTCCCAGGTGTGAATATGTGAAACTGTATGAATGTGAAACAAGGGGGTTCCTGAAAATGAATGTAGATGTGGTGTATGCTTTCCTTGGATGAATACAGATGAATAAAGGAGTCAAGCCCATTACGGACTGTGAGTTTCTTATGTCATACGTCACTACAGTTGATAATGTAGTCATGTTTTGGTGGTAATTTCATCTCCATTATTCCATTCTGAACACACTGATTCCATCAAATCTTTTTCAGTGGACATTTATTTAGTTGGGACAGATCCATGCCCTGGATTTTTCAAAATTTTGCTTAGGAACTTGTGCATAGGCAAAACTGTAACAATACTTTAAATGCACTGTTGCATGGCAAAACACAAAACACACAGATCCAACATTTACAGTTATGTGCCCATACTTTTAAAATAAAAGAAGAAAAAAACATACACATCTCTTAGATTATTCTAAGATATTAAAAATTAAATCATAGCTCACGTATGCGTCATTAACTTAAATATAATCTTCATCAAATGAAGGTTATATTATATTTTATTATTTGCTGCTTTGTATTATTTGTGTGTTATCACAAAAACATTTAAAACATATGTACATTATGGAAACAGTGTGTGTGTGTGTGTCAGATTGATGGACAGAGTTGAGAAAGACTGTGGACAATGATAGAACTTTTAAAACATCCCTTTAAGTGAGTGAGGAGGTCAGAGGAGCTACACGGGTTTAATGAGCAGTTCAAATGGGAGTTTCTCCTCTGAAGTCCCCGTCCCCACCCCCACCACGCAACACACACACACACAGGCAGGAAAACACATCAAAAGGTCAAAGTAAGTTGTTATTTCGGGTAATGCATTGTCCAGTGAGGCAAGACTGCCTACTCTAATCATGTTGTCTATATTTCTGGGGGCAGAGTAAAGTTAATTTTCCCCTAAGATGAGAAAACAGGGTGAGTTTTTTTAAAATGTCTCTACTAATAGAGAGTGGTGGCACTGTGGTAGAAAGGGCAATAAGATTTGACCCACAGCGTAAATGGATCCCCAAAAGACTTCTCTGAAATTACGCTTTTCCCATTCTTCAACATGCAGTATAGTATATACATTGTTGTGTTGCTGGTTTCAGGAAACTGTACTGGAAAACTGGCTGACAGTTGGTGACATAAACACAATCACACACAAACAAAATCCCTTTTCAGTGATTAAAACTTCAAAATGTTATTAACATATTAGTTAATAACAGATTTTTTTTTGTACCTGAAGTAGTCTTCATGCCCAGGCTGTATGTGGCAGGTTCCTCCATTAGAGCAGGGGAAACTAATGCAGGCATTGATGGGTATTTCACAGTTTTGACCCTGGAAGAGAGGAGAGGACAAGGCAAGGCAATGAAGCTAATGTTTGAATTATTTATTATTTTTTTCTTATAGAGATAATTTCACTATTCAAACAAAGACAATACAGTTCACGGATGTGCTCAAACCTCTTCACTTGTAGCACTTTTTTTTTTTACAGTCCCTGTGAGATAATCTCTCCCTCTGGCTCACTATTACATTATGCTTCTTCGTGCTCTGCCTTTCTAGTGTTCATAGCCATTTACAATAACACACAACAAACAGTGGAAGTAATAAGCTACATGCAGATGATATAAAACAAAAAGCTTAACTTATGGGTGCCTGGGTGCTGCAGGGGTAAAAGCACTCGCCTGCCACTGCAGATTCATGGGTTCAGTCCCTGGCACCAGCCTAATGATTGAATACAGTTGGCTGTGTTTTTGGGGAGCTGTTGAGTGATCATGTTTTTATCATTACAATAAGAAAACTCCTGCTAGATGGTTGTGACGTCTGTGAGGAGCGGTGAATATTCTACAAAACTGTAAAACAAAGGGGGCTTTTTTCCATTGCTTAAAGTTCTGATAGTTACCATTTATCTTTTTGCACTTGTGCAGCAATAAATTAGTCATTTTCTGCTTTTGGACTATGGATTTTTGAAAATATTTTAGTTGCGGTGAAAGAAAATAGCCTGCGGAGAGGTGGAGGGTTGAATACATTCCTTTACATTCATTTACCTGCAACCTTTATCCAGAGCAACTTACAATTGCTATATATGTCAGAGGTCAAGTGCTTAGTGGAATAAGGGACACACGTGGATGCATAGCAGCAGGAATCAAACCCAAGTCTCCCACACCAAAGTGTCTTATCCACTGTTCCATGACTACTCCTTTCATCTAGTTTGATTTGTTAATCTAAAAATACAGCAATTTCTTCACCAACAGCTCTACTTTCCAAATGTGCTTTGATTATTGTTCTTTTGCCTCCCCTCTTATACACACAATTATCACCTTACACATACTGTATGTATGTAGCGTGCACAATGCATAAGTGTACAACACTACACACACGTATGCATGACACAGTCTGCTGCCTTCATTTATTGCTCTTCTCACCACACACCTGTTTTCTAAATAAACAACTTTCACTAGGAAATGTATCATGTATTAGAGTCCTACACAAACACACACACTCTCTCCAGATCGAGCCCTGCAGCTGTAGTTTAAATTTCAAACCACCAAACCTTGCCAACGCACCCACTTCCTTTGATCAAAGTAGAGAAGTGGACGTTTATGTTTGCTTTCCCTCTCCATCCATCTTCATTATTCCTTCCACTCTTTTCTTTTTTACTGTAGTGATTTGTTGGTTTTGTTCACTCTCTTACTTTCTACCACACCCTCTTTCTCACTTTTGCTTTCTTTCAGATGTTCTCTCTCTATTTCTCTCATACCATTTACTTCTTTACATGTATTTCTCTTTTTTAATACATCCACCACCTCCTATCTCCTGAGGTTTAAGTTTCCCTCACTTCTTTCTCCTTCTCCCTCCTTTGTTCTTTGCTGCTCCTTCGATTCCTTTGACACATTTTAATTAACATTGTCCCAGTGGACGGTGACACAGAAAGTATAGCATACACACAGACATGTACACACACACACACACACACACCCACCCAGTGTTTCCCAGTCTGTGACCTTCACAAGTGATGTTTTAATTAAAAGCAAGATTAAAGCACTTTAACGTTCTCTCAACCATTTGGAAGAGCAAATTTTGAGTCACTATATCTTATTGAAAAATATGAACTTAATTCAACCTGTTTAAGCCATCTCTACCATTTGGTTTAGGTATGCTGTGCTAAAAAAATCCACTAGATATCACTGTTTCTTTAAGCAGCATGGCTTTTTCAGACCTTTTAACCTCCTTACAGGAAGTCAAAATTGACAAAATCACTGAAGACATGAAGACTCGTTGGTGGAATTTTCCAAGAGGGTAAGCCAGAGATCCAACAGTCAAGCTGACCAAAGCCTACATAGAGGACTCCATGTAGGCATAAAAATGACGTCAAAGCCCTGTCGCACATAAGAGATCAGATCACACACATAGATTATAAACTCTTGGCAATCTAAAAAAAATATTCGGCCATCAGTGACGTTGCGTTGGTGTTTGAGCCTTGTAGCTGGGCTGATCAAACAGAGACGATCTGACAATCTGACAAACACACTGATATTTCTGCCGTTGCTCTACGTCATTAAACAACGGTTATGCAGCACGATCATGAACAGTAGACACTGGTGCCAACAGGAAGTATCCCTGTAGTAGCATTTAATTGGTCCAAAGCAGGCTTCACTGCTCTCCATTCAAACCAGGGTGGCTTTGTCCAGTAATATACTGTCTATGGAATTTTCAAAGGTAAGCATATTTTTTAGACTTATTATGGTTCCAGAAGAAATACTTAACAGAATTATGTAACTTCATGCAACAAAAATAAGTCTAATAGGGGTCAAATCTTTTTCAAAAAACATGCTCTACCCAACGGTAGAGTTGGTACTTAATGGTAAATGTTGGCTAAGCTAATGTAATACAAATTTACTAACTAATGTAATGCAAATTGACTATTTGCTATGAAACTGAAAACTTCTGAACATTCATTGTTGTTAACATGATACATGTGGAGTAGGCAGATGTTGTGTTTCTCTATTATACATGCTGAATTAATTTCATAAATATATCTTTATCATTGTGAAAGCAAGGTACACCAAAATGATAATGCTAAGATAATAAATGTACAATTTTTATGGAATAAAAAACTTAAAAACAAATAAATAAAATAAATCTGTCTGACAGTCAACAGCAAGGAAGGCAACTTCAGCATTTCATCCCTTATTGTGTATCTAGGCTTTATAGGGGAGACCATACAAAACAATATGTACAACACTGTAACTTCATTGATTACTGAACATTTAAATATTACCGAGCCAAACACTAAATCAAGAAAATACTGTATTTCTGCTCTTTGCACCAGAAATAAAGTGGACCTAATGTCACAGACATTTTTTGCTGGTTCACCACCACACAGATGAGCAATCTGCAGTGATCTAATACGACAATGATACGTTGTCTCAGTATTTATCTAAGTCTGCCTTAAAGGCTTAGAGTGCATAGAGATGTGTTCTTCTGAATACTCAAAGAACAGAAATGTTTACTTGATTTAGTGTTTGTCATATTCAAAATGTTCAATAATAAATTAAGTTACTGTGTAGTGCTATTGCTGTTGTATGAACTCCCCTACAAACCTTGGGATGAAGTGCTGAAATTGCCTTCTCTGCTGTTGACTGTCATTTTGTATGATGTCTAAAGTTTGTTGGTATTAAAATGCATTTTAATTATTACCATGAAGAGCCATATCTCCCGTTTGGTAGAGCCATGTATCAAAAAACCTGTAATTTTTTTTGGATTATTGTTGTTATTACCCTAATAAAATAAAAAATACAATGATTTTTTTCTATCACTTTTTTCTTGGTGAGGGCTTTAAAGGGTTAAGGCTTTGTCCTCCTGTAAAAGCCCAAAGGTTGAGGTGTGTGGTGTGTGTGTGTGTTTGTACACATGAGACCATAAATTGTATCTTTAAAAGTACACACACAAAACCCACAAGCACACATTTACACGCACACACACAACTCCTACAAAGGCTTCAACCCACTGATCTCTACACAGTGCAAACAAAATGGTAGTTAACATACACACACACACACGCACACGCTCACATATTTTCCACACATACTCCTCCAATGGAAATCACCCCTTCACTAGTAGATTTGCATGTCTTCCAGGGGTCCTGACAATTATTACACCCTTTGTCTTTTGATCAGTCAATACCTGCAGTGCAGCCAGCTGCAGTCATCATTTCTCTATTGATGAACAGGTAGATACATTATGCATGCAAGGCTGAAGCTAAGCCTGATAATACTGCTAATACCACAGACTTATGCAGCATGTCTATCCATCTATAGGTTTACTTTCACACATGCAGTCAATGAAATGAATCGGGAAGCAAAAGTAAAAGATTTTCCACTGCCGTGCCACCTGGATTCCATGATTCAAAAACTTTAATATACAGAAGAACCACCAAAAAATGGTTATGTGACAATGTAGGTAGCTGGTACTTGGGGGATCAGGAGATAGTACATTGCCACTAGAATTGTCAAGGTTCAAGGATGGTTCGTACCACTTCCATGCCTGCTAAAATATATTTTTATTCTTGATGAACCACTTAGTTGATGAACATAACAACCCACATTTACCATAGCAACAAATAAATAAAAGAGCTGAAGCATAACAGAGACCACATTTAGAGCTAAATCAAACTGGTATACGAAAGAATTAACTTACAACAGCTGGTTCATTAAAACATTTTAGTCTAAAGACAATTGGTTTGCTAAGGCCTGTAAAGCATGTTACCTCAGGAGTCTCTCTCTGCTGCTATCTAGTGTCTCACCTTAAATCCATACGGACAGGTGCAGTGGTAGGATCCAGTAGCATCGGACACACAGGTACCATTGTTTTGGCAGGGTGCTGCCAGGCAAGGGGCGCACTTTGACATCAGGTTGATATCGACTGGACCTGAGAAGGATAACAGATACAAGGAAAGATGACAGTAGAAAGGGAGGGGGGAGGGTGAAGATGAGGAAAAATAACATGAGAAAAAAATAGTGTTAAATACAAAGATATACACATTTAGTCATAGTGTGCTAAAAAGCACTACCACAGTATTAATTTAATTGAAGGTGCTAAGGATAAGAAAAGTAAGCACCTAGGAGCACAATCAGTGTGATTTGTTGGAGATGCCAGGGCATGTAAAAGAAAGAGGAAGAGAGTATTTGATTTTGTATGATGATGTGAGTCACCTCTAGTGCTTAATTTGTGCCAGAGCTAGCCAGAGCGCCGCTCCGGGACCTCTGAGTTTAAGCTTTTAACTCTCCGTCACCTCTAAAGTGCGCTCTGCCTACTTCACATAAAATCCAATTCCCCCATCCCTCCCCCCATGTCCTTTCCTGGTCTCCGTAAATGCGCAAACAAGAACAAAAAACACCTCATTGGAAAAAAGTCAATTATTATGCTATCAGAGAGGAAAAACACAAAATGTCTAAGAGACAGAGCATTATTTTAAATTTGGCACAGCCTCAAAACCACCAGTGCCTAAACAGAGTAGAAAAGGTCAACCAAATGCGACTGTTGATAGTCAAGTTAGAGCTGTTGCAGTTGTGGATGCTAGTGCTAGCGGCATTGAGGATAAAAGACAAGGGGAGTTTGAGTTGTGTGATGAGGACATTAGCTCGTCAGACGATGATGGAGAAGGGATCCAAAATGGCCGGGCCACCCACTGTGCGGATTGCAGAGCACTTTTACCAAGCCTCACACACATGGCTAATTCAAAATAGAGCTAACTTTGGCTGTGGAACTTCTGGTGAGGTAGGCTCACTTGGTTCTGATAAGGCTATGGGCATAAAACTAGTCAAAGAATGGGTGACAGGCTCCTTTAATTCTACTGTCTCTTATGTGAAGAAACAGCAAAGGGCCATACGAAAAAAGATTGTGGAACATGCTCGAAGTAAAGCGCACATCGCTGCATGTAAGATTCTAGAGAAAGCTAAATAGATCTATTGAGAGTAATCTATTGTTAATGCCCAGTCTCAACAAATTTCTACCATAGCTATTGTTTTCCACGCAGTGTACACGGAGGCTAAAAGACACAGGCCAGCATATGGGTTTGAGCTCGAGATCGATTGTCAACAGGCAAATGGTGTTGACATGGGAAAAATTCTGCATTCGAATGTTGTATGCTCCAGTATTCTGCAACACATTTCTTGAATGAAGAACAAAAAAACTGCCATGATAAAGCAGTGTGCACCAAAAATCTGCCTGATTTTAGAAGAAGTGACCAGTCTAAACAAAAAGGCTGTTTTTTTTATGTATTTGAGATTTCAGCTTGAAGAAATAAAGATGCCAGCAAATGTTATTCTCGACTTGGTTAAATTACATGATTTGAGTGCTGCTGGCATTGTGCCAAAGTTAGCTGTATTAGAGAAGGTTAATCTAAATGAGGACTTCCTCGCCAGGTGTCTTGTTGACGTTAAATGTGATGGTGCATCTGTCATGTGATGTCCTTAAAGAAATAGGAGCAATGAACCATTTCAAAGGATTGCTTGACAAACTCTATACACTCTATAGCACATCAGGAAAAAATCGTATGGAGCTGAGAGAATGTGCCGATGCTCTTGAAAAGTGTTTCTGCTGATACCTGTAACCAGAAAATACCAGAAAAAAACAATAAAACAGATTTAGATATGTTAACCTGTTGCTCAGAATGTGCCTGGTATGATCGTGGCTCTGGACTCTGATACTAACTTGTTTTAACACGCTAGATAAAAAGGTAGGGCCCAGGCAGTGACAATCAGCTTTGGTTTTATATTTGATTTGATTACATTAATGTTTAAGTTGAGATTTACTAGAAATATTTTATTGCTACTGTGTAAAGGGAATACTGCAGGTAAAAAGCACATTATTTGTTTAAAATGTTTGCAAACATGTTATTGCACTTTTGTGTATATAGCAGTACATTTAAATTAAAAGTGTGCAATACACTACTTTAGAATACATTATTCAATTTTGCACTTAACAATGCGATTAATTGCAGAAGAGAGCATGCATAGGGTGAGAGGCAGGGTAGACCCTGGTCAACTCACTAGTATCCCCCCCACACACACACGCACACACAGACGCACAAACACCCATGATGATGTGATGTTTTTTTTCTGGCTAAATCCAGAAAAAAAACATCACACAAATAAAACTCCATTCCACTGGCTCGGCAATCCTCAGAGCCTTTATAGTGTTAGGCAAAAGCGCTAGCTACTTCCTGCAATGCACGTAATCATAAAACCACTGGCAGTCCTACCCACCTAAAGCACTAAAACCTGACCTGAGACTGAATAAAAGTCTGACTTTTGGCCAGCAAACTGCCTAAAGACCAAACCCAGATTGATGGAAGGGAATCAGACAACCTAAATGCCACTAGGTCAAGACTAAAATTCTACAAAAAAAATTAAAAATTTTAAAAAAGTAGAAGTAGACTTCACTGAGAAAATGTGACTGCAATAGACATACATTGTTGCTGCCAATTTAATGCCTGTTTTAAAAACATTTCTGTGTCCTAATCCGACTGAATCCAGGGATTAATCCAGATCCTAAAACAGGTCAACACTTATATATAGACAAGTAATAAAATATACTGGAGCAGGCACCAGTGAGCAGATCAAAGAGGAGACTATTTACCTTTGCACTGAAATCTGTTGAGTGGTGTGGTGAGCAGTAGCCTGTCAGCCATGTCAGGAGGCCCAGTACAACGAGCAATACCTACAAATACACACTCAGGTGACATCAACAGCATATTTTGCACCTTTTCTTTACACACAATATGAGATGTAATAGCAGAAAACGCAATATTTTAGTCTCAGGTATTTTAATAGCATCTAGATTGTGATTTTTTCTTCTTACCAGGCTCTTTGAAGCCAGCCTTGACCCACTGAGAGAGCCAGCGCAGGTCACAGTTACAGTATAGAGGGTTGGCACCGAGAGCCCTAGAAACACACAAACAAACAATTAAATTTGTCATCCACTTGCATCCAAAACACACATGCACACAAATACATATTTGGGGCTGTACTTACAGGTGGGACAGAGAGGTGAGGTGGTTGAAAGCTCCTTCTGGTATGGTTGAAAGGTCGTTACCATGGAGCGTGCTAAAGGAGACAGAGAGAGCAAAACAACAGTGCATATGAATATTAAACACAAACCTGACCTTGTTACAAATTCAAGAGGTCAGTTTTTGACCCATTGTTAATTTTAATGTGTAGTTAATTAATTTGATTAAGTTTTCAGTGTTTCTTTATAATCACACTTTTTGCAGCACGGAGAACAATGTGATATCTTTGATTTTAGCCCAGCATGATACTAATTGTTACTACTACGTTTTCATCTACTTACACTCATACTATTACTAATGCTGCCACTGTTACTTATACTATTACTGTACTTACATTGACTGGTCTATGTTTAGATCATAATCTTAAAGGTACTTTTAAGGTTCGCCCACAGATTTCATTGACCAAATTTCACAATGAATATCTAAATAAACCTACTGCCTCACATCCATCACATCAGAAGTAAATGAAACTGACAGCCCAGCTGCCTAATACTCGATTTTCACCAAACTAATACACCAACCCTGACTAACTGCATGCTAAATTATTTAAATTAATTGTGGTTCCTCAGCTGCAGACACACCATCACTGCCTTCCATAATGGAAAATAAATAAAATATTTATGAAAGAATAAGACATAGTAAACAGAAAGCTTATTTTCATTGTTGGGCAATAAAGTTTTCCTGGTCTCTGAATGGAATATAAACTGTCTCATATGGTCATCTGGCTGACTATGGTGTGTGCATTTGTATGAAAAAAACTTTTTGTCACAGGGACAAACTGCAGGCTGTGATGTGTATCGGTGTGAGAATGGATTTCTGGTTTGTCCCTTTGGGTTTTTGTGCTTGTGCTTGTGCTTATGAGTGTAGATTTGTGAGTATCAGAAAGTTTTGTCTCCAAGGGCTCTGATATTGCAGAGTGTGTGTGTGTCCTTTGTGTCTCGCCATTTGAGTGTGTTGCCTGCTGGATATAAGTTCACATTCCATTAGAGCGAAAGGCTGTAGCAGGGGACAGCTATCAAACCACCACTATTGGAAATGTGTCTGCGTGTACATGTGTGTGTGATTTTTTGTGCACTTAATGCAGTGTGTGCATGTTCAGGTCAGTGTGTACAAGAGTGTGCAGCTGTGCATACAAGTGTACAAGTTTGTATGTGTGTGTGTGTCTGTGTTCTTAATGTCAGTGCATCCTTGCAACTTTACGTGTTTGTGTGCACCACTGTGTGTGTTTGTGCGTCTATGTACGATGGTCTAACAGCCCCCGCGTAAGGCTGGCCCAGAGGGGGTTGTGGGTAATGAGGAAGTGACAGTGATGGCTGCCTGGCAACCAGTTGCTATGCGGGGGCAGAGAGGGATCAGTCCCCACGGCAACATCAACTAAAATGAAAGGAAGAAAGGAGGAAAAAAGCGATGACTAAACTTCTGTAAAAAGAAAGCCTCATAAGAGATACAGTCAATATATAGAGAAAAGGTCAGGAACAAAGATGACTTCTTAGAGGGTGAAACACTGACTTTCTGAACAAAACATTGTGGACAATGAAATGTCTACAGAGAATAATATGAGGTAAAGGTACCAGACCTCTAATTATTATTTTATGTTAACAGGTTTTACGTTGAATTATTTGTATTAAATGTTAAATTCCATAAATAAATCTATATATTCTCAATTTTGAGCCAAAAGTATTAGAGTACTAACATACAAAGTTAAGATTATCAGCCTTAACACTACCATTCACATTGTGTAACAGAATTTGCATCAAAAGACATCTTCCTATTATAATGACAGATTTTAAACTTCCCTGCCACGGTGTATTTTTCATCATACTATTCACTAAAGCGAAAAAGGAAAGTAGCAGCATTGTCTTTGCGATACAAAACATCACGGATTGTGGACAATGTAGTTTTACTTTTGAAAGCCTCTTCCTTCAGCAACAACAAAGCTTAAAAGGTTAAATAAATAAATGAATATTTTTCAATTACCTCAAGTTATTTTTGTGACTTTATTCTATCACAAATAATCCTTGAGTGTATTATCCAGAGTAAACAACTGAAAAAATTCTGTTCACCTACATCATATTGGGGTGAAGGTGCAAATCTCAGAGGTGGCTATCTCAGCGATGCTAGAAATAATCTTTAAGAGCTACTTAGCATTTTTTTCCGCTGACTTCCAGTGATATTCTTAATATAAAGGAATATCATCTTGTTGCAATGATACAATGATACAGAGGTGTACACCAGGACCCTGTGACACTGTTGGATGTAGTTCAACAGAATTACTGATGTATACTGATGTATACATCAGTAATTCTGGGTGTCGTCAGAGGTGAAACAAGCTTGAAACCTTTAACCAAAGAGTGCACCAAAAAAAACTGCTTTTCAGTCTGGTATTAAGTTACTCTTTAACCACAGGCTGTAACACAGTTATATTGAAAATGATAACTTACATGCTTTATATGGCACATTTAAGAATCAAAAGTAAATTCTGCTGTCATTGAGCAATGAAGGCGCAAGTGTGTATGTGTGTGTGTGAGAGGATGGTCAGACAGAAGTATTCACATGCACATTCAGCGTGTGCATGTGGGGGTTTGTGAGACAGAGGGTGGACAACTAGATGGATGACTGAGAGAAACAGAGGCTGAAGGTCGATTCATCAAACACAACACTGGGCGGAGAGAGAGAGAGAGACAGAGAGAGAGAGAAAGAAGGAGGTGAGGATGGATGTAGGAGAGAGAGAGAGGGAGAGTCAGATTGAAGAGACACAGGGGGAGAGAGGGGCCAGAGAATGCAGATGGAGAGGGAGTATTAAAGAGAGGATGAGAGATTGTCACTTTTATCTTTTTTAGTACCCTGAAACAACAAATGATTGGGTGGCTGTGACTCATTTTGTGACTGGGTCTTAGCATGGCTCTCCGGCTGGCACCAGGGGAGTGATTAAACTTTGATTTAGCTCAGTACAATAACTAGCAAAGGAGAGTGTTGAATATTGAATCCACTGCGGCACTTAAAGATGAAGCTTGCTACTCACAGCAGGCGAAGTGACTTGAGACCGTCGAAGGCATGAACCGGGATGCAGCGAATCTGGTTATAACTGAGGATGCTGGAAAAGAAATGACATGGCAACAAGGTCACAAGACTTAGTTTCTGACTCAGGATGCTGTTTCACAATATTATTTTCTTGCGTACACTCATTTAAAATTATTTTCTCTTGTCTTTCAGACTACATCCCTGAATACGTATGAATGAATTTGGTTTTACAATAATACTGTAGCCACTGTAGGTTAAACATGGTGAAATAAACAAGTGGAGCACATTTTAAATTAAATACAAAAATTAGAGGTAAAAACTGCCAGAGGTAAAGCTGGGACTTTTGGGAGGTCAAACTTTCACACCACTGTTAGATTTTTCTCTTTTAAAACTGCTTATGAAACAAAAATTAAGTTTAAAATGTGAAGTGAAGGAGACAAACAATTAAGGAACGTATTCTGATCAGGGTCAAAAGAGATAAAGTTGGCCGTTTCAGGGTGCTATCATTATTTTAACATAATTAAACATGTAGCCCAATAATGATCCTGGTGTAAAAAGCTGACTGTTGCTGTCTGATGTGTATCTTAAAGACACTAGTAGCCTAAAACACTGGTTCTCAGCAGTTTTTGGCTCATTACGCTCTACAATGAAGTACTGCTTAATCATAATTACTGATTATAAAAGCGGCCTAAAGGTGTTAGTTAGAGAAGTTAGAGAAAATCTGATGTAGAAAGTGAAAGGTTAAACACTCTCCTCTACCTCTTCAACTAATCCATTTAACTCATAAAGGGTTCCACTGATGCTATGTGGGGGCTAACAGCAGAAGCCTGTGGTTGCACTGGGCAGCTCCCAAGTGTGAATGAGCGCAACTCTATGAAATATGAAACAGGGCGTGGCTAGAAAAGAGGAAATTTGCACAGTCAACTATCCCAGGACATATAAAATCCTTTAAGTTGATGTAAAATCCATAAACTAGATAAGATAGATAAGTTAAAGGTAAAAAAAAGACACAAACTTAAGATTACTCAAATAATAAATGGAATTTGTATGGCAGTAAAGAGTTTAAGGAAAGATCATTTAAGAAGAGATTATAATTTAACAAGTTCATTGAGTGAGTAGTGAAGAAGTGGAAGGATAATTTTGAGAACTTTTAGAAAGGAATAGGAAGAAATAATCAGAAACATATAAAAATATGAAATTGAGCAAAAGAATAATTTAAGAAAATACAAGAGAAGCTTGAAATGAGACAGAGCAGAGGGTGGGGAGAGAAGAGATGAAGAGGGAGAGAAGTTAATCAATATTTGGGGTAAAAGGAGGACAAAATTAGAAAAGCTAGATAGGCAGAAGAAAGAAAGAAAGTAAGAAAGACAAAATTAGAAGGTGAAAGAAAGATAAAGATACAGACAAGAAATGGGAGAGAAAAGAAGAAGCAGGGAAATATGAATAAAGAGGGAGGAGAGCAGATGAATCAAAGATAAGAGAAGAAAACACTCATTTATCAAATGGTTTTTGACCTTACACACACACACACACACACACACACACACACAAATATCCATGTATTAAATTAAGACATGGGTGGGGATGTGTGTATGCACGACTAGGTCTGTGCACTGCCATGTAAACTTACAGTGTGGCTAGTTGAGTCATGTTGCTGAAGGTGTATGAGGCGAGTGTGCTGATGCTGTTGTTGCTCAGATCCCTGTGTAGATGCAAGAATACAGTAAATGCACATAGACAAATACACACAGACAGACTGCCTGCACAAGGATATGTGTATTCTGTTGTTCAAGGTTATGCGAGTGGTACATACACCAGTGACAGCTGCTTCAGGGCTGCCAGCTCCTTGGGCACAGATGTCAGCATATTACCCTCCAGGTAACTGCAAGGGAAAGTGCATAGTTAATATAGTAACTATGTATCTATGTAACTAAATATGCTATCTAAACTAAGTTTAGATAGCATATTTAGATTTAGCAGAGAAATGCAGTGTCTTTTATGCATTATTGTTTGAGAGTTAGATAAAAAGAAGATCAATACCATTCAGCTCGGGCTGAGCTAGAGCCAAGAGGTGTATTAGTTTAGCTTAACATAGTAACTTGAAGGCTCCCTCCAAAGTTTAAAACAAAAGTTCACATCTCTAATGGTTACCATACTCACAGTGATCTTAAGACTGTGGGAAGTCACTGCGCCTCGCTGTTGTTCATCAAAAAATAACTTTATTACATAACTCCCTGTAAAACCACAATTTGATTTAATTTGCAGACAGAAAAAGATTTATGGCACGGAACCAAGACCAACCAAGTAAATGTTGCTTTTTGACACTGTTGTCATCCCAAGTTAGCTTGTACACTGATGCACAGGTAAATGAAAGATAATCCCTCCAAATTCCAAGACAACACAAGATTACAAGTGTTGGGGTGTGAATCTGCCCTCTAACAGTTTCATCATATGGCTTTAAACACATATTCCAGCCACTGCAAAGATATATGCAATATTCACCTACTGATCCCTTCTGTGTTTGTAAGTATGTGAGAAGCAAGTTAACAAACATTAATATACACTCAAACACACACACACATTTTATGATCCGTTGGTCTCTGTTCTTCTCTCTCAGGTCATAAGTAGGTCATGTGGACAGTATGATGGAGTGTCTTCTTCAGTCTGATCAATACCTAATCACTGCTATTGACCCTGCAGAGCGGGTCTATTTCACAGCAAGAGGGGTTTCTGTGTGTGTGTGTGTGTGTGTGTGTGTGTGTGTGTGTGTGCGAGCAAGTACATGTGCATTTGTTCACCGTCCGTATGAAAGATCTTCCGACTTTTTTCTAAATTTTCTAATCTCGATTAACATTGTTTTACCCTTGTTTTATCCTACATCAATTCAAACAATTACTACCATTACAGACATTTCCTTTATTAGTCTCTTTCTTTATTACAGGGATTCCTGCTAGTTTGAAATGAATGAAAAACAAGTTACAAGATGAAGCAGCTCTAATACAGGTAATAGGAAATCTTAAGGTAAAAATAAATAATTAAAAATATTTGTAACTGTTTTAGATCATTACACATAAAACAGTATTTTTCTCTTGTCAGTGTCTCTTTGAGTTCAATGTATCAAAAAATGACATGCATAATTGTACTAGGCAAAAGTTTATAAAAACCTTCACTGCCCCGGCAACTCTTTTAAATCTAATCTTTGACATTACAACTTTGGAAATTTCAATTTTAAATGAAATTTTTTAAATATTTGTAGGAAAATAACCCAAGGACACTTTCTGTCTGCAACTGTTGTGGCAGTCTTTCTGTCTCTCTTTGTTTGGCAGTATAATGTATTAGACAGTATAGTATTTGACTGTGCCTTGCAGATAGATTTAAATATCTGTGGTGATTTATAGATTTATGACACCAACATCCAAACAAACACATAAACACACAAGTACCAGCAGCACTTATAAACCCATCAAGTCTCACAGAAAGAAAGAAAGAGAGAGAGAGAGAGTGTGTGTATGTGTTTGCGCATGTATTCACTAAATGGTTTGTTGTTCCTAAAGCAGAAGAGGGCAAACTGCTGCATCAACATTGCACTGCAGCAATGTGTGACTGTGTGTACGTGTGTGGTTGTGACATGTTATTGGAGAGTAAGCATTGACCAAAAATTGTTTGTGTACATGAATATGTCTGCTGATATGTTATTGGCTTTCATGTGTCTATATATTTCAACAAAAGCAAAAGTGTGCAACCTTGTGTTGGAGGTTGTCTGTGTGTATGTATGTATATGTGTGTGCACATGTGACTCACAGCTCTGTGGTGTCCTTGGGAATGCCCTTGGGCAGAGAGTGCAGCCCTCTGTTGCTGCATCGCACCACACCATCTGAGCACGTGCAGACGTCAGGACAGCCAGACGCAGGAAGACAACCATTATCCTCAGCACCTGGAGAGACAGAGAGAGAGAGAGAGAGAGAGAGAGAGAGAGGGAGAGAGGAAGAGAGAGTAGGGTATTAGGGACAAAGAGACAAAGAGAAAGGAAGAGAGGGAAGAGAAGGACAGGCAAATTCAAAAATGGAGATGAGAGAGGAAAAGAGCAACAGTGAGAAGGAAAAGGCAGGAGAAAATGAGACACACAGAGGGAAGGAGGTTGAGGCAGGTAAGGGCAAAAGGAGGGAGAGAGAGAAAAGGGAGAACAAAGAGAGAGAAAAAAGAGGGATGCACAGAGATAAAACTGAACTGTAATGTGGTACTTGGTCAATTCCACTCAACTCAGCACTTTTACAGAGTACTTTATAATAAATCAAATGACCAGGGGCTGCTAAAATCAGTTACACTGGTGTGTTTCAACATCTGGCTCAGGACCTCCAGGCGGGTCACAGTGATATTAAAAACCCTCAAATGATTCTGGAGAAACACTGAGCAGATGTTGATAGGACCGCCTGCAACAACTTTGAAACGTAAATACAAAGACAAAATGAAAGTTATTACCACACCTGCAGCTATAAAACCTGCATTGTTTTTGTCATACAAAGATATGTAAAAACTACTTGTTGTTTCAAGTAATTGCTTTTTAACATTGCATGATATCGTATTTTTCTGAAAATGTAACACTGCAATTTGTACATGTTGCATTTTGATCTTTAAACAACTGAAAAAGTTTTTTTTTAAAAATGGTTGAGTGAAACTGAAGGGTTGTAGCGTTAGAAAGTTCAGGCTAAGCAGCTACATGTGTCCACACCCACACAAGCATACACAAACACATGGTCGGGACAAAAAACATCAGTGATTGTAATCACTTGGAGATAAGAACAATCACAGACTAAAGCATTGTTGGTTAAAATGTCTATCATTTCCTTGATTGACACACACACACACACAGCTTTAATCTAGCACTGCAGGATGTAAAATAAGCTAAAGCCGTAATGATGGATAATGAAGACTGGACATTAAGCCAATCATAACACAACTGAATATGTGTATGTGTGTGTTCTGTGCGTGGAGAGAGTTAGATAGAAGGAATGAGAAATGCCGAGTTTAAACGTATCTATGTTCATACTACATTATGTATTTGAGCTTTTGTGCCAATATGTTGGCATGTGCGGCAATCATATACATGCATGCGTGCATGTGCATGCACGTGCTGAGTTTGGTGCACATTTAGTTTGTTAAATAGCTATCTCCACCTGTCCTATGGCCATTTTCTCATTCACTTTGTAGTTTTCTAATTGTGCTAATGTCTAGATGTCGAGTAAATGGGCTCTTATGTGCCCGTGTGTGTAGAGTAGTGTGTGTATGTGTGTGCGTCTTATCTGATGTGTGTAGCTTGTGAGTCCACAGGGAGGTGTAGCCGTGGGCTGACTACAGTTGGCTGATTGAACTAACATCTAAATGTGCGCTAAATATCTTCTCACAAATTCAATTAACTTTACCTTTCCCCCGGCTGCCACTGGACAACTTAACAGTCATTTTACTCAACTATAAATAGACCAGACATGGGGACCTTGGTTGTGTGTGTGTGTGTGTGCCTGTATTTCTTTGCTTCTATTCTTTTAAGAAGCACTTTGAGATTTACATCTTCTTGGAACTTGTGGGCCTCTTACTTTTGCCAAGAGGTTATGTCGCACCTGTTTGGTAGTTTGTTTGTCTGACTGTCAGCAGGATATCTTTGACATTTGGGCCTTGAGTCAAATAATAATTGATTTTATGTTGCCGGTGAACTAGATGTTTGATTTCCATGATCAAGCAAGAGTGTTTGACTCTGACATAAAAATAATCAATATTAAATTGAGGTTTACAAGGTCAAAAAACATATTAACATAAATTTTACACAAAGTATTTTATGTAGTTGTGCTCCTCAGCTCTTTTCTATGTTGTATTATGTTGGTTCATATTAGAAATTAGAATATCATAGAGTTAAGATTATACATTTAATGTAACAATATTAAGCTCCTCATAAGGACAGAAGCATAAGGGCTTGAGTGTGGTATCCACCATTAAAATTATGTTTGTGCAGCTGAGTGAGTTTGAAGGTAGATTGTGTGTGTGTGTGTGTGTGTGTATGTGTGTGTGTGTGTGTGTGTGTGTGCAACATGCAATGATTAATATTAAGATCTGATAGCATCTTAGAGTTTCCTTACTTGAGCCAACCTATGTAACTACTTTCCAAACTCATTTTCAGTAAATGGTTGCGGCACAGCTACAGGAAATTAGAAAAGTGTAATGAATTCAAAGAAACTCATGAGGGAGAAAGAGGTTGAACGAGCTGGAAAAAGGGAGATCGAAAAAAGCTTAAGTGTAACGCTATAACAAAAAGAAAAAAAGGGAAAAAAGAAAGAAAGATGTAATAGACAGGAGAGCCAGACCACACTTTGTCTATGGCGTCAAACTTGGTGGCTATGAGGACGGCCTAAGTCGCTATAGGCAGGCATCGTTGTGGTAACAGCAACATCACTGTAGAAACCACAAGCTGATGTCATCTACAGCTGCTGTTTGCCAATAGTTACTGATGATTCTGTCCTCACAATACCCCACGGTGATGTGTGTGTGTGTGTGTGTATCTGCTGCCTTAAGACAAATGATGATGGAAGTTTTGCAATGAGCATCTGGAAGGATTGTTAGATTGACACAAGAAAAAAAAACAAAATCACAACATACCTGAGGAGACTTAATTGTGATATCAGTAACATCGCCCTATGGTCACTCTGGGTAAAACCCTAACATAAAAATATCTTATTTTCCTAAAGATAGTTCTTAACAGTTATGTTTGGCATCATCACCAAACATAGCACAACCTTCCTTGAGGAAATGTCCGCTAAAAGGTCATTGTGATGAGCAAATATGATGCAATGACACATAATATTAATATATCTTTAAATAACTCATGATCTTATCTACACAGAATACATACAGTGGATAGAAAAAGTCTACACACCCCTGTTAAAATGTCAGGTTCTTATGATATAAAATAATGAGAGAAAGATAAATCATGTCAGAACTTTTTCCACCTTTAATGTGACCTATAATGTGAACAATTCAATAGAAAAACAAAACCTTCGAGGGGGAAAAATGAAAAATAAAAACCTTGCAATAACCTGGTTGCATAAGTGTGCACACCCTCTTATAACTAGTGATGTGGCTGTGTTCAGAATTAACCAATCACATTCAAACTCAGTTTAACTAGAAGTCATTACACTGCTATCATTTAAAGTGACTCTGATTAATTACAAATAAAGCTCAGCTGTTCTAGTAGGATTTTGCTGATATTTTCTTATTTGCATCTCTGAGCAAAAGCCATCGTCCGCAGAGAGTTTTCAAAGCATCAGCGAGATCTCATTGTTGAAAGACATAAGTCAGGAGATGGGAACAAATTAATTTCTAAAGCATTAGATCTACCATGGAACACAGTGAAGACAGTCATCATCAAGTGGAGAAAATATGGCACAACTGTGAATTTACCACAAACTGGACGTCCCTCCAAAATTGATGAAAAGACGAAAAGAAAACTGGTCAGGGAGGCTTCCAAGAGGCCGACAGCAACATTAAAGGAACTGCAGGAATTTCTGGCAAATACTGGCTGTGTGGTACATGTGACAACTATCTCCCTTATTCTTCATATGAATGGGCTATGGGGTAGGGTGGCAAGACGGAAGCCTTTTCTTACAACGAAAAACATCCAAGTACGGCTGAAGTTTGCAAAAACAAACATCAAGTCCCCCAAAAGCATGTGGGAAAATGTTATGGTCTGATGAAACCAAGGTAGAACATTTTGGCCATAATTCCGAAAGGTATGTTTGGCGCAAAAACAACACTGCACAACACCCAAGGAACACCATACCCACAGTGAAGCATGGTGGCAGCATCGTGCTTTGGGGCTTTCTTCACCTGGAACCAGGGCCTTAGTCAGGGTGGAAGGAATTATGAATAGTTCCAAATACCAGGCAATTTTGGCACAAAACCTTGTCATTTGTTTTAGGATTCAAGCTGTGACGTTTCCTGATACTCCAGTGTAATTGTAAATGCTGGCTGCACATCCGGTGGAACTTGCTAAAGCAATCGCTTTTTTCCAGGGTTTAGTGTTAATCTTCTTTTAGTAATGTTTTATGTGTAAGCACTGTTATTTCCAATTATGTTCTTGAAGCCAAAAAGAACAGCAAAAGTCAAACATTTAGCTAAGTGTGTGCAGAGTGAGAGAGAAGCTCACCGTCGCACGTGAAGTCTGGGGTGGCCACATCCTGGATGGGAATCTCCTTCAGGAAGGCTGGCTTCTGACAGCGAGGGTTTCCACTGACCACCCTGGTCTTTTTCAGCCATTGACCCAACCAGGCCAAATGACAATCACACACATACGGGTTGGACAGGAGGTTACTATGAATATAAAAATGACAGAGATACATACAGAGAAGGAAATCATTAAAACAGGGTCAATGCAAAAAAAAATGGACCACAGTATTGGAACCTTTTTAAACTACACAATTTTAAAAAAACACACAAA
>JAPMOB010250818.1:0-14711 GCA_029875015.1 Lepomis gibbosus | reverse complement strand
AGCTCAATGCTGATGCTGTCATGTAAATAGTTTTCTAATCAGCAATAAATATAACAATTTCTGATCAACCCATATAAATTCCATGCTTAAAATAACATACTGTTAAAGCCCCGCCCATTTCAAGACAACCCGACCCATTTCCGGGGTAAACCCCGCCCACTTCAGGGCTAGGCCCCCAGTCCGAGTACGGATACAGATAATTCATATGGTTAACCGATACAGATACAGATAATGCTGTACTCGCTCTTCCCTACTGTATACCCACAGCTGCAACCTCATGGAGACAACTCTGTTTGGAAGTTTGCAGATGACACTGCATCATCGGCTAGATAACAAACAAATCAACAATTACAGTGTGGTTCACAGAAAACAACCTACTGCTAAATGTCAGCAGAACCATGGATTTGACTGCTGATTTAAGTAAAAAGGAGGCAAAGACACACACTTCTGTCTCCATGCTGGTAACGAAAAGCTCAGAAACGACTATATTTATCAAGCAGAAACTTCAGAAGGCAAAATTACTGTGTAAAAGACTGGTTCACTTTTATAGAGTAGCCATACAAAGCATCCTGACTGGAAACCCTGCAAACTGGCATGGGAACCCAGAACCAGAGGGCTCTGCAGCTGGTGATTAAAAGCATGCAGAAGATCATTGGTACCCATCTACCAAGCAGCAGTGATATCGGAGAGGTGAGGTGTCTGCCAAAAGTCAAAAGGATGCTAAAAGATTATACCAACCCCAGCCACAGGCTGTTCACCCTACTGCCATCTGGCAAGAGATACGGAAGTATCCGCTGTCATACCACCAGACTACAGAGCAGCTTCTTTCCTCAGGCTAATAGACTCCTCAACTCCACCATAAATGAATGACATGGAACTTTCTGTCGTGCTTTCTGTCGTTCTGTCATTTTTGCACATTACTGTACCACTTTGTATAATATGAATATTTTTTTTTCCATTAAATTTTTAAATATTTCTTATGTATGTGTAGTGTGAAAGGTGTCACAACAAATGAATGTACTTTACATCTAGTAATTTCATGGAGGTGAGATAATGGACCCTCTGTGATGCTGATGATGGTGCAATGGAGGAACACTGAAGTGTAATGAAAGACAATATTATAATAATCATAGAGGGTGCCTCTGTATACAGTATATGTCAAGACTGCTTTGATTGATGTGGATGTGACCTTGAGAAAAGAGAGAAATTGAAAACATGTTTTGTGTTGTATTATCCTAATAGATAAAACGTTAGAGAGTAACCGGAGAAACCATTGTGAAATGCATACTGTTGATAGAGAATATTCACATGTTCTTTAAACCCTGGATAAAGGGCAGTAGATGAATAATATAGTTGAGACATTGCATTGCTCAAGACCTCTATTAAACATGATATAATGGGTTAATTGAATATTAAGTACTCTATGAATAGTTACATAAATCCAAAACTTTCAGTTTCCATTTCATTTAACTAAATAACTAAATGCTTGCATTGCATTACTTATGCTTGTTAAACAAATGTTATCAGTTTAGAAAGAGAGAGAAAGATGGTCCAACAAGCAGACATAAGAAGACAGACAGGGAGCGAGGGGCAGAGAAAGACAGAAGAAATTAGTGTGTTTGTTGAGGTGTGACTGCCCTGCTCTACTTGACTAATGAGCTGGTGTTAACTCAGAGGAAGTCAGAGCTCATTCTGGCTACGCTTGACCCCAGTGCTAACACTAACGCTCTGTGACAGCTACATATACACAGACTGCCACCATCAACCCCAACTCTATTCATTAACTCCCTTGGCCTGAGTGTGGGTGTGAGTGTGTATTTATGCATGTGTGTATGCACCTTGCAAAAAAGTGTATCTTACAGAGCCATTTACTTTTGTCATTTCACCATGAGTCTAAAAACTGTGTTGTCAAGTAAGGCGTCCTAACTGCTCAATCCTGCATTCGCCATTGAAATAGAAGGACATTATTTTAACAGTTTGCTGTTGAAGCCAATAATATACATTTATTTAGTCACTGCGATTAAATGTTTACATTGAAGATGTGCACTTCTCAGTAGTCTTCTGCCTCCTGATTTATTAGTTATTTCAGAAAGTTGACACACCACCGATAATCAGATATGTGTCAATTTATTCAAAAAAAAATTCTAAAAAAAATGAAACTATTGGTCTTTTACTGTTACTGACTGTTGCTCTCACTGTTAGCTTAACGGTTTCTTGCCAGTTCTCTCATTTGTGCTGCCTGGCTTTTTGTTTGAGAAGTGTCAGAACTGAACAAAAAGTCAGGTAGCGCAAACCAGAACCAGCAGTGTGACCAAAAAGGTGACAGTGAGAGCAAAGGTCTGATCAGTGAGAAAGCAGCAGAGGGAGCTGTAAACAAAATGACTATTAAATAAAAAATACCAACTGTATGTTTGCAAGTTATACGTTTAACTCTTTTTGCTTCAGTTAGTGTTATTCTCTCTCAAATTCTAATTTTTGTTTGATTTTCTTTAAAGTTTTGTTTGACTAAATTGGCACAAATCTGATTCCATAGAACTTCAACAGATGACTCAAGTTACACAGTAGTCAGTGAACTTACCTTTGTCAGGTGAATAGAAACGTTGCTTGCATCAGCCACTATTCTGCTTAATGTGAGGACTCCGGGTCGGATTCAGCCCTGAGCGCGCTCCCAATCCTCTCTCGTACTACAGCGACAACACAGTAGCTAACAACACGCAGTCCACTAGCACCATAAAACAACTGGGTCACAGCAAAACACAGGCTCCACATGAGGATACAAAAAAATAAAAGTTTATGCGCTGAAGCCCATCAGACCAAACTAACGCGACCATGTTACTATTCTGTGTACCACTGGTATCATGTCAAAGTGTCAAAGCCTGCAAGAAGTGATGTAATGGTAAAAAGCAAATGTGGAGCGATTTGTTTGCTATTCTATCGTGATGCAGCCATGAACAGCCAGCTAACGCTAAATTAGCTTGGACCTGCTGCTGTTTGCTTTGTAACGTTCAATTTAGATTTATTTCCTTTTAAAGATACTCAGGCACACAGCTTCTCCACGTCTCAGTCTCTGTAACTAACGTGACCAACATAATATACGCTGCATCAAAATGGTCACAACAACACAGAAAGAGCCATCCACTAACACTAGTTACTTACTGGGGTCTGCCTGTTATAAAGTGTGACACAATCTTTGTTTAATATTCAGTCCAGCTCACTAACCGTTTCATTATCATCCAGTACATTTATCCAGCATCTATTTTTATTGAGCAGTTTTATTATACAAATATTACAGGATTACATTCTCTACTCACTTTTACAGCCTGTAGCATTGGGGTCAACCCAAAGATTTGGCAAACAAGAACAAACAACGATAATAATCGGATTAAGTGGAACAACAAACATAAAGAATGGGTTGATAAGGTAACAGAGTTGACCAAATCATACAGTACATTTAGCTGTGCTAACATTGCTGAGACTCCAGTGAAAGACACACATACTGTACCTGTCAAGTATCCCGTTTTGGCAGCTAAAGTCCCGTATTTTACCCTTCTTTCCCGCCTTCCTCCCGTATTTTAACCTGCATTATTAAAAAATAATAATACCCCGGCCTGGGCGGAGTAAAAAAACAAAAAAACAGATGCGTTTGACTTCATGCAGCGCTGCGCAGGGCTGACTTAAGTTGATGCATGTTGGACTTAAAATAAAGTATGCTGGTCGTGTCCGACTTTAGCCAGCGCTGCAAAACGTCACCACGTCACATGATATTAAGTATACATTCCTCTCTTACCCCTTATCTATACAATCAGCTGCAATAACCCTTTACTTAAGAAACCTGGTGCAGACCCTATCAACTTCTGTCCTATTTCTAACCTACCTTTTCTTTCTAAAATCCTGGGATAAACAGTTGCATCTCAGGTTCATGCACTCATGTCTGCCAATAACCTCAATGAACAATTACAATCTGGTTTCAGTTCTTCGATCTTCTAATGGCAGCTGACTCTGGACTATTAACTATTCTCATCCTCCTTGATAGCTGTGGTGATATTTCATCACCACAGCTATCTCCTGTCACTACCAGGCTATCTCCTGGGGCCCCTTCTGTTCATCATCTATCTCCTGTTGGCCATATCTTCAGTAAATGTAACGTCCATTTCCATTGCTATCCTGATGGCTCAAAGGTCTACCTGTCCACCAAACCTACTTTTAAGCTCCCACCCAAACTCATTCTCTGGTTGTCCTGCAACTACCTCAAACTCAACAGTGACAAAACTGAGGTTCTCCACTTTGACAACACATGACTGTTTTTCTCTTACAATTGATTACTCCTGAGTTCCCCCCTCCCCTCAAGTCAAGAGTCTGGGTGTCATCCTCGACAGCACACTTTCGTTTCAAGCTCACACTAATAATGTCACTTGATGTGCATACTTCCATTTATGTACATTAGTCGCCTCAGTCTGTCTCTCTCACCCACTAGTCATTCTCGTTCACAAACTGATTACATCCCACATTTATTATTGTAATTTTCTTCTCTTTGGTCTTCCTCTCAAATTCAGACATAAACTTCAAATGGTTCAAAACTCTCCTGCCCTTATCAGCACTAGAACCCCTTCTGTTAACCATATCACTCCTGTCCCTCTTCATTGGCTCTCACTTAAATACCACATTGATTTCAAGATTCTGCTCCTCGCCTTGAAGGTCATTCACAACTTTGCTGCTCTGTACCTCACAGACCTATTTCACATCAAAACACCCATCCGTACTCTCAGGTCTTCTTCTTCTACTCACTATAAAAACAGGTTACATAAACAATTTGAAACATAAGATTGATGTGACCAGATTAACAGTGATTATGATGTATATGCCAGTTTAAAAAGATGTATTTTCAGGCTGGATTTAAAATTGGGAAGCAAGGCAATGTTACAGATGGCTGGTGAAAGGGAGTTCCAGAGATGAGGGACAGAGTGGCTGAAGGCTCTAAAGCCCATAGTGGTCAAACTGCCAAGAGGTGCAGTGCACTGCAAATTCAGTTTTTCTTAATTCTATTGATTTATTGTTATACTGTTGTTTTATTATGTTTTGTGAGGTGACCTTGAGTGGTCTGAAAGGTGCCTATGAATAAAATGTATTAGTATTAGGGTTCATACCGCTACACGGTAGAACCTTATTGTTTTTGTGTGTTTTAGTTATTTTTATTTGTTGTCTGCCGCGCCGTCTCAAATTCCCGTGAGCTGGAATGAGCTAGAAACATGACACTTGGGTGAATACCTAGAAATGGTGTGCATTAGCTTCCATAGAAATATGAACTCAATCGGCCACATGCTGGCGCTATAATTAAGGCTTAAAAATGCTCGGAGCAGTTTAGAAGATCTATAACTGAATTTTTTCACATATATTGTGTCCAAAAAATAGGGAGCCAGGGTGAAATTCTAAACAAATTCTAGATTAAAGTGTGAAATTTACAAGAAGAAAAATTGGAAATTCCCTGAAAGTAATGTCATAAAAATCAAAAATCACTCTGGTGTATTCTTCTGAATACACCCAATCCAAGGCAAAGTCTCTAAGTTAAATGATTAGGAGTATTTCCTCACTGCTAAAACTAATTGCAAAGTTTAATATAACTTTCCAATACATGCATACGACACAGCAGACATGTGTGTGTGTGTGTGTGTGTGTGTGTGTGTGTGTGTGTGATTTTGCAGCCTTGCATCCTCTCATACATACGCGACTATAATGTCAGAGAATATTCAAGTTTTTTACTTGTGGATTAATCTTGGAAATTAAATTTTCTCTCGGATTATTACCTCTCTCCGCTGACTCCTTTTTTTGTATTACAATGGACCTTATGTGCAGTTTTACCTTTACATCTTAATCATATTACACATAAAAAACAGCCCATAAAATACATTATAGAGATTTGAACAACTATAAGAACACTGCGAAGATAATAAGGATACAAATTTACTCAGTGCAATGCCAACACGCCTCCCTGGCTTTGTCATCCCCAACGATATGGACTTAGAAATAGATTTAGCCGTTAACGTGTCTTTACATTCATAATTTCCAGACACTACCAATTAATAATTTAATAACAAGAAATAATTCTTCTGGAGAAATACGGAGCATGCACCGTTGTGAAAAAACTCTGCCTCCACTGCCGAACACACCCTTTTTATGTGAACACGCACCAACTCCAATTAGGTTAACATCAGGTTTGACTGATAACCCCCGAGTTAACTGAGTAGTTTCAACTCCCTTCGTTGAACAGGCTACTGGACGTGACCCTGGACACGGAACTAGCTGTCTTCCGGCATGGCCTGTTTAGAACAGAACTCTCTGACTCTATAGCAGTGACTCAAAGTCCCACTTAAGAAACCTGCCACCAGCAGTGAGCCTTTGGTACAGATGCGAACGATACGTGCGTCAAAATTAAAACCCAGGAAGTGCAAGACAGAATACATCAACTCGGGGGACAGTACCAACAAGTGTACACAAGAGGATGTCAGTAACACCTGTCTGTCCTTCTTGGACTGTGTCGTACACATTGAAGAGGACAGGAGCCTCCACATTGGAGTATACAGGAAACCCACACACGGAACAATACAAACTCTTTGACTCTCACCACACACTGGAGATCCTCAGGTACACAACTTCCCCAATGGTCTCAGTCGCTGTAAGTTACGTGACTGAAATAATATACACTAATGCAACATAACAGAGCTGGACAACACCACAGCGGAAGACCCATTCACTACAATAACATTACTTGCTGCGGTCTAACGGTTATAAAGTGTGGCAACAATCTCATTTACAATATTCAGTCTAGCCCACTGTTTCCTTATCATCCAATATATTCAGCTGTGCTCACATTGCTAAGCCTCTGGTGAAAGACACACAAATGATTATTGAAAACGGGCAGGGTAACTAATGCTGATGTATCATAATGGTTAAAGGCAGTCAGTTTAGAGTTATCATGCAACAAGCATGAATTAGTTCAACCTCAAGCTGATAAAAATATTACTGTCACGTTGCAGTCGGCGTTTACATGAGTTTCCAGCATGTTGTGTGAAGCTGTCGTCATTTATGCTCGCTCGTGATTTTGAGCATGCTTAATAGCACACACCAGGTTACAATCTGAAAACCAGCCATTGAAAACATATAGCCCCTTTAAGGCGGATTCTGGTCCACCTGAAAGACAGCACACAAACACACGAAAAGCAATCTAATGTATATTGTCCAGTGCAGTGAAGAATGCACAGACCTTTATACTGGAGATAATAAACAACCACACCAACTCATAGCTCAGCACACACGGGCCAAGTGTAGAGAAACCCTTTATTGACAGGGGAGGAGGGCGTACACACCATTTATCCCCCACTTACCTCCTTCGATTCCTTCTCATGAGATTGAACAAACTTTCACATTTGGCCTTGTGGTAATGCCAACAATGGTCAGGGTCATGTGACTCGAACTACCATGTTGACTGTTGTTACAACAGCCAGGAGCACTAATAAACCAAGCGGTATTCATCATCTTAGTAATGACCCCACAGACGTTCAGTCTGAAGTGAAGAAGCCTTTTGAATGAGAGGTGAAATGCCTTCCAAGTATCTTCCACCAAGTCCAGTTACCCTTGATTTTAACCCACCTTGGACGGGTGGCAAAGCTGTTTATTATTATTATTATTATTATTATTTATTAAAATAATGACAATTCAGGGCCTTTCTGTTAAATTATTTACAAATTACCCCCAAAGGTAAGATTAGTTAGAATAATCCACATAGAGGTCAAATTTGGTACATTGTTGTGAATTTGGCGTCATGACTCCCCTGATGTTGTAGTAGGTCGTCCTCTAATAGTTCTGACAAGGAATTGCTGTCAGCATTGTGGCCTGATGAGCTGCTAGCAATGGCCCATATGGCAGCTCCTTGTTTCCCTTGTGTGCCACAGGCTTCTTGGTTTGAGTGTGCAGCGTGCTTGGTGCTGCAGTTGTAACGCAGGGATATTGATGCTGCACTGAGGTTCAAGGCATCACTGTCACAATACATGCATACTGTACAAACAGACAGCTAAACTAAATGACTGAGAGCGAGAAAAAGACAAAGAAGGAGACAGAGAAAAACTGTGACAGATAAACAATAGAGACGAATTCATCCAACCAGTCAGTTGTTTGATGATGACTTGTGTCGTAACTTTTCCCATATGGCCTGTCTTGTCTCTCTCATCTGTACCATGGGACAGCTGTATGGAAGCTAGGGATACATAACTTTCAGGATATACATATGGGAGCTGTCTGTTCTGGATACCCCTTGGCACATCAAAGCTACAGAATCTACTGAATCATATCTTCACTTCTGAAGCGGCAGAGAGAAGTAAATACTTGAAAAGGCGTCCTCAATGTAATCGTGGATGCTTTTGTGGATATACAGTAGAGAGGAAATAATGGTAGTAAAAGTGCATATGGAGGCACATAGCCAGGATTTTTACTTCAAAGTAGCACAGACAAGTTTAGTTATTTAATTACAATGCTGCATGTAGGATTCCAAGTTTAGGACTTAAAAAAAAAAAAAATTAAAATTAACTTTTCGACCTTGACTTAAGACCTTGACATACATGGTTTTTTTACCCCAAGAGCAAACAGAGCTGTCGGCCACTTCTCCTGGCCGCTTCTCCTGCTCACTTGGAAAGTGAGGGTGATTAATCGCATTGTTCATTAATTATGAATTCTAAAGTAGTGTATTTCACACTTTTGATTAAAAATGCACTGCTATATACACAAAAGTGCAATAACGTGTTTTGCAAACCTTACCTTTACACAGTAGCAATGAAATATTTCTTGTAAATCTCAACTTAAACATTAACGTAATCAAATCAAATATTAAACCAAAGCTATTTGCCACTGCCAGTGCAGGGCACCTTTTATCTAGCTTGTTAAAAGGAGTTACCATCATTTTTTTGAGCAGGTATCAGCAGAAACATTTTTCTTTTATGAGGGAGCAGCAGAAACAATCTATGTTCAGTAGCAAGTGTCCCTGTTACAGTGAGGTGAAGTGGTCGAGCGCAAGGTGTAGTGACAAGCGGGTGTGTTCCCGTGAAACTGTTGTGGTCGTGCCTGCCTCACGAACATGCCCGCCTGCCGCCGAAGTTGAATTGTCTTTTTGTACACGACATGCAGCACAAATCATTGGAAGAGAGACTGATCCTCGCTGTTTGTGAGTTTCCAGAATCTAAATAGTTATCAGGACATCAACAGTAGGGAATTCACATGGCAGAGAATCCCCGCAAAACTAAATGCAGGCCTTATATGGTTATGTTGGTTTATGATCTGATAATGCTAATCCACTTCTCCTTTCCCTTATTTCCTTCCCTACTTTCAGCTACCCATTTATCCTCTCGTCCATTTCTTCCTTTTTCCTCACCTGCCCACCTTTCCCAACACACAATTTTTATGCATATTTATTCATAACTGCCCTGCCAATCAAAGACCTGCCATGCAAGTTCAGTAAGAGTGAAATAGCACTAATATCCAAACATCTCTAGGCTGCATTTGCATAAAGCCAGAAATAATCTCTGGTGTCAACATAGGCCTGATTGGTGACATGTCACTCAATTTGGGAAATGACATTCATATAATGTGGGACTTCGAAGGCTCTTACGAGAAACTGCACATTCTTTAAGTCCATTTAGAATGACTATGCTTATGAGTGCACACAGTGTGAAGATATATTGAGTAATTGAATAAATATACAGTATATGTCAGAGCTTATTATGACATAATAACATACTTGTATGAATGTTATTCAATGATGTAATCATCGCTTGATGGTCAACTTCTCAAAAGCCACAGATCCAGAAGCCACAACTCCGGAGCCAGAAGACCTGCAGAAAGCAATAGAAGGAGAGAGGAGAGGCACAACAAAGCCCAAACCTACAGATTGGTAACGAAATGTATACAGATGGAGAAGGAAAGGAGGAGAAAGGAGAGAAGCGCTCAGTGCGTCATGTGAAGTCTCCGGCAGTCTAGGCCTATAAGCAGCATAACTAAGGGATGGTTCAGGACTCACTCGAGCATAGCCTATGACTATAAGCTTTATCAAAGAGGAAATTCTTAAATGTGGAGATGGTGTCTGCCCCCTGAACTCAAACTGTGACCTGCTTCCACAGGAGAGGTAGTAGGAGATAGTAGAAGCTCTGGCTCCCACTGTACTGGAGACTCTAAGGACCACAAGTAACACTGCATTCTCTAAGTGCAGTGGAGTAATAGGCACAATTGAGATATGATGGTGCCTGACCATTAAGGGCTTTGTAGCTGAGCAGAAGGATGGTCAGTAGTCTTGAATGCAGCACTAACATCTAACAAGAACAGTACAGAGACAAGTCCTTTGTCTGATGTAATTACGAGGTCATTTGTAATTCTCACCAGTGCTGCCTCTGTGCTATGATGCAGACTGACTGAAAATATCGCTATAAAGACAAATCCAATTTTGATGACCATGTGATTTGTGTATAATGTGCTGTACTATTTATTGCAGGCACAGCTTAAAGGATTGTGGCATGTTGAATTCTGGTAGGTGTGCAGATTCTAGTATTTGTGTGTGAATATTATTAGACAATTCACCTCTGCTGTGCTCACCAGTCAGAATACAATGGTTAAGCTATTTAAACTTCATAGGATCTCACAACTCCTCAATGCTGCTTTCATACAACCTTAAAGCAGATACAGGTAACAATCATTCATCAGTCTTTAGATCTTTACAGGCTGCTGTGTATTTATCACCAGTAGCTATACCAATTGCACTAGAGGGACATTGCCAGTTACTAAAAATCAGCCACTAGCAGGCAGCTAGTGCAGCACCCAGCATTTCATCAGTGGATTTCAGGCTTCACAGAGCTAGAGAACTTTCTACCGGTTTAGGGACATGTCAGCAAGGAATTTTGGTTCTTCTTTGGTCTATGCATTGGGAAGTCCCGACTGAGCTGGGCCACACATGTGCCTGTCATTTTCAGACACCAGCAGGAATAGTAGTCTCTCCTCTCACTATCTACATTGTGTCCAGTCACTCTGGAATATTTCTGGCATAATTTCCTTTCTTATTACCATCAGTAAGGGTGGAAAGCTTTGCCACAACTCCAAGTTTACTTAACGATGTTGTGTGCGCGTCACAGCAGGTGGTAGAGCAATCACGCTATGCCCCTTTAGCCTATAAAGCCCATTAGAGGGTGCAGCCTTTGTGAAATTAAATACAACTTAAACTGTAAATATATCAGTGCAAGTGTCTAACCAGATAAACTTGTACCCTTTCCTGGTTGTGTGGCAAACAGAATAGGGCTCTGCCTGATGATAGAACTAGGGTTAAACTTCTATATAACCAGTATTTTCTAGTGTAGGACTCTTGTTATTGTTATTGTAACAACATTGTGATTCCATACGTGTCTGGAGTATCAGAGAAACTCAGGAGGATTTTCAACAAACACAACATCCCTGTGTTTTTTAAACCCAAGAACACACTAAGACAGATACTGGTACACCCCAAAGGTCGCACACCCAAACACAAGAAAAGCAATTTAGTGTATGCGGTCCAATGCAGTGAGGTATGCACAGGGAGACTAAACAACCACAACACAAACGCATGGCTTAACACAGAAGGGCCAACTCCTCAGGTCAAGACTCTGCAGTCTACTTACATCTGAAGGACAGAGGACACTCATTTGAGGACTACCACATGCACATTTTAGACCGAGGAGATGGATGGTTTGAAAGAGGCGTCAAGAAAGCCATCTACACCAGGGTTGAGAAGCCGTCATTGAACAGGGGTGGGGGTCTACACCACCACTTATCCCCCACTTACAATGCTGTGCTTTCGTCACGTCCCAGGAAACTCAACAAACAACTATTGGCCTCAGGTTAAGATGCCAACGATGGTGTTCAGTCTTGGGGTAGTCCAAACGACCGTCATTAAAACAACCAGGAACACTAACGAACTAGCATTATCGACGATCCTGGCAAACAACCCCACTGAGGTTAAATAGCTACATTTCCCTACCAGTCAGTCAGAACTGAACAAGTCCCTTAGATGAGGGACGAAAGGTCTTCCAGTATCTTCAACCAAGTCCAGTTGCCCTTGACTTAAACCTTTATTGGAAAACTATGACCTGGATGACTAAGAATCTTCACAGACATCTAACACTTGTTATTGCTGCATCAGTCTGTTCTGTCTCTCTATTTGTTTTCTTCTATCAAATTATTCCTTGGTTGTCACACAACCATGCACACAGCCACTTATGCACGCATATCCAAACACACTGATCAGACAACTCTCAAAGTAACAACTCTTTTATCTTTATCTCTAATTCTTTCCTCTGTCCTCGCCCTATCCTCCAGTCCCTGCCATTGCCCCTGTGCCTGCTGTTCATCCATGTGTGATTGATGGAGGGGTGCATCCATCGCTTCCTCCGCCACTCAGCACTCCTCTGTCCCCAAAGCCCCGCCATCCTCTCTTACCTGCCGTCACCAGATGGCTCACCACCTGCCTCCAACATTCAACAAAAGCTGCAATTACCCTTCATGTCCAACAAAGGGAAACTCACATTTCAACAAATGCATAGTGCACCCACATGCACCTCTACACACACAAATGCATGATGATATTATCTAAGTAAGTAACCTTACACAGACAAACACATGCATTTGTTTTTTCATATAAATTATTACTTATACTGATCAGATCAATCTGTATTTGTAAACAATTTAAACTTCACTCATCTTTATGTTATAATTTTTTTTACACTCTACTTGATGCATCATCAAAGGGAATTGACTGTGTTTGTGTTCTAATGCCACTTGCTTTGTCTACTCTCTCATTACAAGTAGAATTATTTTTAAAAAGTAGATGCCAGTGGAGACCAACACGACACACGCATACAGGAGGAAACAACTGAAAGGTGCCTCTGCTTGTTCCTACAGGAATCCACACAAACTTGGCCTGACATCATACTTGCGGAAACTCATATTCAGGCTTAGATGCACTCGCATCTCGCATGCACACATGCACATTTACATACACACCTACACAGTTGAGTTAATGATGGGTAGAGGAAGCGAGATTTGTTAGAACCTCAAGCCTCTGTCTTTATACCTTAATGATGGTTATTATTCTGTCATACTGTGACTCTCACTATGCAGAAATGTTACTGACTGCAATATATTTTCCTCTATACACCATAATTACACATGATTGATTATGCATGTGTGTCTCATGATGTGTGTAGGCAGTTCCCTATTGCTGCTGATAATTACAGTGATGACTGACAGCTGTAATAAACAGAATCACTGCTACAGCTAGCGTATTCTGTTGCCCTAGGCTGCCAGAAATCAAGAAAAAAAATGCAAAAATAGAAAGAGCTCTGAAGTAAGTATTTTTATCTTTCATTCTAGACTTTTGTTATGGAAGTGGGAACAAAAAATACAAGCTGTAGGACTGTTACTCAAAATCATATGAATAGCCTGTGTCACCTTTCTCCATTTCCTCACTGTTTCTGTAAAGGTTCATTGTCCCTGACTATGGCCTAATGCTCAGTGCTCTGCTTAATTAATTGTGATAAAACCAAAACAAAGGTATGCATTTTAAATTAAAGAATGTTTAATGAGACTATCTGAAAGAGCTATATTTTATTGAGTATCTTTTTATAAAAGGTCAAATTCATTTGATAAAAAAAGACAGAAAAGGGCTACAACAGTTCATACTGATTGTTAAAGATACCCTACCTGACAAGCATTTTTTCTTTCTGTCCTATGGCAGGTGACATAGTTTAAAGAGCAACAAAGTCAATGTACACCAGGACAAGTTGGACACAAATGTGCAAGTTTAGCTGCGGACAGATACACACACACACACCGACACACACAACCAAACGTGTGATCCCCTGCAGGCTTTGCCTAGCGGAAATAAAATTTAGTTTTTTCCTCAAGTTTTCTTTGGCAAGACTAGTTCAAAGCTAGTAAATGAGATTTCTGGTGTTGCCTCACACTTTGTCTCTTTTACAGAAGCATCCTAACTTTGTAAAATCTTAAATAAACTCTCTTAACTTTAGGGTATCAATTAGGGATGAGCGAGTACAGCATTATCTGTATCTGTATCTGTTAACCATATGAATTATTTGCATCTGTATCTGTACTCGGACTGGGCGGGTCCTAGCCCAGAAGAGGGCGGGATTTAACCCGGAAGTGGGTCGGTTGTCTTGAAATGGGCGGGGCTTTAACAGTATGTTGTTTTAAACATGCAATTTACATGGGTTGATCAGAAATTGTTAGATTTATTGCTGATTAGAAAACTATTTACATGACAGCATCAGCATTGAGCTTCAGATCAACGGTTTTGATCACGATAAACTATATACAGAACAAGTTTTGCAACAATGAATACAACACATGCGGTTGCAATTGTTAAGTAACATGTAATGAACAAGAGTTTTCATACTCAACATAACTTTCTTTTTTTAACTTTTAATTTTTTTATTAACGGTTAACCTGCTCCAAGCAGGTTTATGTTCCAGAAAAGAGATTAACTCTATGAAAACGCTACCTACTGACCAATCAGCTCTCTGGAAAATGACATCACCATCTGTAGGAAATCCGCAGACTGTTTTAGCCAATAGGCTGCTTTATGTTTGCAGCGGTGATGTGGAGAAACTCTTGACTATGGCGATCCTACAGAG
>JAPMOB010250817.1:0-14842 GCA_029875015.1 Lepomis gibbosus | reverse complement strand
AGGTATGTATGGACTTATCTAACTCTGGGGGATAAGGTGAATAGGCTAAAGTCCCAAAAAGTCGGAGTGTTCCTTTAATTTCAGCTCTAAATACAATTAAGTCACTGTAGAGTAAAACCAATAAATGTGACAGTTTCAACAAGAACTGAACATGTCTTAGCTTATAGCATGTCTGTGCAAGGTGGTATTTCTGTACATCTTATGAGTGTAATAAGAATGCTACATGAAGTGACCTGGGGTGGAAAACGTACAGGCGATTTTGAAGTATTTATCTTCACTGTGGTGTTCATGCACCATCATTCATAGGGTGCCAGCTTGAAAGGTAAATGTGCCTACCCCTCAGAGTAGATTTGGGTCCCAATATTTCTTTTGTTCGCAGTGCTCTGTGGCTATGGAAATGAGGGCTGGTTCAAACATGGGTCCTGGCTATGAGCATCATGGGATCACCAAGTAAGCGGCCGTTTTAATAGATCACATCTGAGAATAGCCTTTCCTGTGGAGCACACAGTATTAAACTCTGTTCTCTTTTACAGGCGCAGAAAACCCTAAAAGCAGCCACCAGCTGCTCCAGCAATCACCTCCCTGAGTCCTCACCTGGCTGTTGTGCAATAGTCTAAACTTTTATATTTAGCTCCTAGTAATATTTAAACATTTTCTAAACTTTTTATATATGAAAGTACACACTTGGGTCACCAAAGATATATTATTTTATATTTGAACCAATAAAAAAAGTGTTATTTGGTTAAGGATTGTGGCAAATATTTAGTTACTGTGGCCCCACTGCTGAAGTGAGAGTCTACACTTTGTGTATAACATGTTACTTGACATGAGTCATTATGAGGCTGCCACAATATAGATTTGTCTACTACATGGTGTTTCTTGAGTGGTGAATTATACTGAGCTTGAAGTAGAGCTTGCATAATGCACTTCTTTTTGAATTCCTTCTGCAACAGTTGACTTCTACCACTGAAACTGAGCTCTCTAACTTACAGTAACACTCTGGAATAAAATTCCATTTTGCAGCGTGTGTGTGTGTGTGTGTGTGTGTATAAAGATTTCAATGCAAATGTGACTGTACAATGATGCTCTAAGCAATTAGTGTCAGGATCATTTCTGAACACTAGAGGGCAGCACAGGACAGCAGTACAATATAAATCTTGACTGATTCCAGTTAAGAGGCACAGGGTGTCTGACAGCTGTGAGGTATCCTTCATACTGCACTACTCTGTAAGCATGTTATCAGTATGACAAGAAATGTCAAACGTGTCTGATAAATTCTAGCATCTTTTGAAGTTGCAAGGGCCAGTTGCTGTTGTAAGACAATCCTTAGCAGTCAGCAGAACTGTTGACAGGCTAATAAAGAGACTTCCCTCATTTATTTCAAAATGATGCTTGGGAAAAGATTTAATGTCGAGTTAGAGCTCTGGGCGAGCCTCTGCCAAAAGTGTAGCAATATTCTTTCATATAAACAAAGTCTGCTTTCAATTACTTTGCAGAAATTGCTTTCCTGTGCTCATGCTTGATTAGATATTCATTATGTTAAACAAGACACCTTGTATATAAATCCATATTAAATTAGTCTGGTTGGCTGCCTTCAGGTGGAGTCAGATGGGTCCCAGGCATTAAAAGGCCTGAGTATGTACTAGCCTTTACTTCTGTGTGGTTGGTTCTCGGCTTAGTTTGGTGACTTGGTTATAACCTACACCATAAAATTACTCCTTAGGTAGCAAATTAGCCTCTCTGTTATAGCAGAGTATTGGATTTTTTATTGATGTATTGTGTACACAGCATTTTATTTGCTGGAGCTAATTTAAACTACTTTTATGCTGCTGGGGATCATTTAATCTAAAATAATTCATCACATTTTATATGCAGATCATGTGTTTTGTATCTAAGATAGGGAGTAAATTGGTAACTACATCTGTCAAATGTAGTGTCCCCTTATATGTAGTGGCCTAGATATATTAATTATAATACTTTCCACCAATGTATTAATGTTTTAGCTGCTTTTGGCTATATTGAAGCATACTGTAAATTATTGATGGAACAACAATCTACAATGCATTTCAATTCACTATGAGGAGACACGTGTGTGAAAACCTGAGCTTATTGAAATGTCCACTTTCCCAATCTCTTCTTAACTGAGCATTGACCATCTAATGATCAGCTGAAGCTAGTGGTACAGTCATGCAGGCTTTGAGTAGACAGTTGAAATCTCATCTACT
This sequence comes from Lepomis gibbosus, assembly GCA_029875015.1. Classification (NCBI taxonomy): domain Eukaryota; kingdom Metazoa; phylum Chordata; class Actinopteri; order Centrarchiformes; family Centrarchidae; genus Lepomis; species Lepomis gibbosus. Next base: position 12,617 of record JAPMOB010250817.1, on the reverse strand, counting down.
ACCAGTCTGGCTGGGTTTCAATTGGAAAGCACTGGAGAGTGACTAACATGCAGCCTCTTGGAGAGGGTCAAGAGCCAGGAGCAACCAGTGGCCATTAAATTCACTCCTATGAGATATCAAGTGCTTTGCTTTTTGACCAGGCTCTGTTTGATGTGCTGCACTGCACTATTATCCCCAAGCTCCTCACTGCAAGCCCTCCACAACCAAGTGGCGAGAGCATTATAAAGATATCATGAAACTCCTTTTCAACATTATCACTTTCAAAGAGACACTTGAGGAAAACAAATGAAAACTGCACACAAAAGGCCTGCAACAAGCATAACCCAAGTCTTAAAGACGCCGCCGTGTCGTCAGAGCGTCAAGCTTATGATTATGCATTATGCTTATCAATGTTATTAAACTTGCTGGAGGGAATTCTGATGTTCTACTTGAATACAGTCATTTAGACCATCTCATGTTTTAAAAGAGCAAGCCTAATTGCAGTGTTTTATTGACTCTTTGCTTCAATGACTGATAAAGAGGTCTTAAGCTGCCTTTTGGCACAGGCAGGGTGAAATTATTTTCACACATCTACTGAATTATGAACTGCCCTATGATGCTGATGAGGGCTATTCATAATTCAGTTCAAAATAGCACAGTCCACTATTTATAATATAATTTATCATTATTTACAATATAAAATCATTACCTCATCTGATTAAAACTCCATTTTCTACTTTGATGTTTTTTTACTCACCCTAAGCTTAAAAGTGAACCTTTTGATATTATTTAAATTAGCAAGAACTGAACTGAACTTTTGGCCACTTGGGAGCAAAACCAGCAGTGTCACCTTTTAAAGTTGATTTGGCAAACATGTGAGCAAACAGCAGCCACTGAACATATCAGCATTCATGTTTGTGTCCACCTCTTGAATGTAAGTTCAACATTATCTGGCTCTTTAGTTGTTAAATTCTCTGCTATGTTCATCAGCTAGTTGCTAACTTTATGTCTCTTGTTTGGCACTAAGCGGGTAGTGCACAGTAAGTTTTTAGAGATTTTCTGCTGCAAATATCTGACTGCTGCAACTAAAACAATGCTAAGAGAGCATTGAGAGTGAAGTTTACACAGAGTGAGACATTTCACATTACACACAGTTATTTGATCCACTGCTATAAAACACAGATTATATCCGCTTCAAAGTAACTATTCTGTTTTTGGTTAATTTGACTTGAGTAGCAGGGTTCATGACCTCTTTCTGCTTACATGGATAACACGCTGTCCTGAATCAGGCTGTGAAAAGTGGGCATGGGTTTAAATAGGTGTGATGAAAGTGTAACCCTATCCAGTAGCACTCTATACTTGGCTGTTCTGGGCATTTGCGGTATGATGGGGGTTTCAGTTGCATCCAAAGCTGTATCATTACAACTGAATGGTTGCTGATGACGCGAAGGGCATGTCGAAGCAAGTACCTCAATCACAGTCACAGCTGTCCTTTACACCAGAACGCATTACAAAGTGTTCTACCTTCTTTTAGTGGCAAGGATAACAATCCCTGACAATGAAAGTCAATTAGTGGGAAACAAGTAAATTCTGCTTGAGAACAGAAGTTTGGCTCTCAGCAGGGTCTGTGCACTACGTCTTCATATGTCAAGGCCGTGGCAGCCCGCCAGCCAAATGTGTCAGCCAGAAAGATATGTGAATGCAGATGAGTGTTGACAGCCAGTCAATTGTCATTCAGCCCATCTCCCAGCCTCTTGGGACTCATCTGGCTTCTTCTTTTTTTTTTACGGGCTCCTCTGCACTGTTTGCTCACCACAAGCTCCTCTGCCTTAATGCATACTAGAAGGCACAGTGGAGGCATGAGGCACCGTGTTTAGTGTTAAAAAGAGGTAACAGCTCCCACGCTCTCTTTTCTGCTGGTGCGGCTGTTGACGAGCAGATGGGTCAAAGAGTCACAAACTCAACTCGAGACTCCCGGTGGTAAAGTTTGTGTTTTTCAGCTGTTTAGAAGCACATTGGACGAGACATGCTCTGACCCTTAAGTGCATGTGGTTAGTGGTTCAGAACACCTCATCCCATCTGCTGCCTCCTCCTCCTGCTCTGCTTTTCCGTCCAATATGTTACTTTAACTGCTCTTACACGTGCAGTAGATGAGTTTTTCCAAAGATGACTCAAGCAGATGTAAGGTCTGTTTCTGTCCATTTTATTTCCTGACCTCCACCTTATCATTTCAAGCCCAAGTTGTAATAATGAGGAATCCATTTGTCTTCAAGCTAGTTGTTGTGGTTACACATCAACACAGAGAGCTGACCTCTGACAAATGCAATTCAAGACACAACTGATTTCTTACTCAAAATATTGGAAGCAATTGTTGTGTAGGCTCATTATAGCCACATTGGGCTCAATAGTGTTTTTTCCTCCCTGTCTTTGTTCTTGGCAGCTGACTAAGTGCTTGCAGCTGTGAGTTGAGTGTTTTCTCCTTGCCCAGTATATGTGGCTTGGCTGCACTTTTAGCTGGCTGTGTCCTTACTGTGGTGACAGTATGCCATGACTGATTTCCGTTGACTCACTTTCATGGTAACTACAATGTGTCCCTCATAGAAAAATCCACTGGTTGATCTCATCTAGTTAACGCAGTGGTGCAACTGGGCTCTGCGTGTAGTTGGCTGATTATTCAAGCAGTGCTTCAAGCAGTTTGCTGATGAAATGAAAGGAGAGGGGATGCCAGAAATGACTGTACTGACAATGGCACAATGCAGGATGATGTATGATGACTAAATGGTATTTGGATGTGGTGGAGATTGACTCAACTTCCTCACGTCACATGAATCTCCTAGCTTTATTTGTGCTAGTACAAAGAATAAATGAGCATTCAAAGAACCTCTTATTACCCTGCTAAAGTGATATCTGTGAGTCCTTGTCTGCCACAAAAAGGAGGAGAAATGTTTTTCAAACCTTTGTCCTGCCAGTGCATTCATGCAAATAACTCACACTGGAACCAGCTTATCTGTGAACAATCATAGGTGGCATTTGAAAGAGGGTGAAATAGCACCGCATGATTTTCATATCTGCATAAAGCTCAGTCAATCTCCCACGCAAAAGCAAACACAAAAGCCTCGTTTTCAGCGCATACATCAGCTATTTATCTGAAAATATGCTCTTATCCAGTACCTTGCACGTTGCACTTTATAAATGGTAGGCAATTATGCATGGCACATTAAGGAGTTGTTATTTAATTCATTAGATATGGCTAAGTTGCAAAGGTCATTCACTCTAATAAAAGGAGCAACTTTTATCACACAGGGCCATGTATGAGTATAAAGGCTGAGATTACAGCATCCATGTGCACAAATAAGATTAGAGCGGTGGCTGCAACTACTGTTGACAAGGTGAACAGGACAGTTGTTCCAAAAATCAAAAACACTGGATGACTTTGGGTTTTTATGATACGCAGAGCATGTTATTTTCATGTGCATCTGCCTTACTGGATACTAATGATTCAGCGCATGCCTAATAAACTGAAGTGAGAATTCAAATGAGGCTCAACCTGCCTGTGAGGCTAGCTTAAGCAAACACCAGGACAGCTGGCAGAGAAATCATTGTGACTAATGGTCTCAGTGTGAGACAGGAGCAGGACTGTGGGTGGTTGTTTTACCATGCTAATAACAGACTTTATTTGTCTTTCTATAGCTTACAGTGTGGCTGTGTGATCCATGGAAGTGTTGGCTTTGTTTTGCTTTAGCGCGACACCTTGAATTTGCTGTGCATGTTTTCCTCCTGAGAATGAGGTGACCTTTTAAAATGAGAATGTATTAATGCTTTTAGAAGTTGGTGGAAATCTCAGACTGCTTATACTGTCACCTGGGGGTGTGGCGCTCTTCTGTCGATTTTATTTGGACTCTCCCGTTTTGACTTTATTTGGACTGTGCTCGGGCTCCGCTGCGGTGGTAAACATAATGCGCTGTGACCTGTCCTCAGGGCAAATGATCTGATTTGCTCTTCCCTTGTCTTTTACTCCTAATCACATCCACCTCAGTGCCAGAAAATGGTTGTGCAGCTGTCATAACTGAAGCACCGCATGGCGTGATGGGAGTGCATGTTTTTGCTATTACCTATTCTATCTGAGCCAGAACACAATTCTAAACCTCCACTGCATCCCTCTTTCTCACAGACTGCTGCATGATCAATACCCACATCAAAGGCTCTGCGGAGATAGCAGGATTCTTTGAAGCATGTTTGTGGAGCTGGATTTGCTGAGCTAACACGGTCCACACAGAACCCCCTTGAATAAGCTTGTTTGGCTAGCATCCTCTCTGTTTGTAGAAGAACTGAGTGGACTCTAATGGAGAACAGACAAGGCCTCTCCCTCGTCTTTTTCCTCCCTTTTGAGCAGCTAAACGTATCCATAGTGCCAGTGCTTTTTGCTCATCTGACATACGCTTCAATGCATGCCAGCTCAAATATTTATCTAATATTAAATTGGCTGTAACACTCTGGAAGCAGTGAAATGCCAGGAAATATTTCTCATCGAGGACACAAAATACTTGCATCATGTTTTGCAGTGCCAAGTGCAAATATGCCAGATAATTACTGATTGAAATGAGATGGAGCGCAGACAGCAGCAGTGTTGTTATGCGGTTACCTTGTGTTGTGACTTGAACAGGCAGACATGAATTTCCAGCAGTGATTATTCTACACTCAAAACACGACCCATGTCCCTGGAAAGCTATTAACTATTTACAAAAGTGATTTCCATCTCCTAAATGGGAAAACAGTACATTTGGGACTTTGTGTGCTAAGTGGGTATAGAAGACATTGGGGTGGAGGTTCAACCACAATAAAAACGAAAGCACATAACTCTCGCCAGCCCGTCACAGAGAGTCAGCAACTCTCTAAGTGATGGAGCAGGGACTGCAGAATCATCTTCCCACATGCAAATCCAAGACAAGGATGAGAAGCCCTTTCATATGAATTAGAAGATAAACCACATCTGTGATGCTTTCGACTTTTTAAATTCATATATTGTTGAATCTTTTGGTAAGTAATTGCACTATTTGGTATATGCAGTGCGGAGGTTTTACTCTCCAGTCAGCTGTGGCTCATTTGAAAGTGAAATGTGGGAAAATGCTGACATGTCTTTCTCTTCCCTCCCAACACCAGGGGCACTACTGCATTTGCATCCCTGTCTCTCTCTCAATCTCTCTTTCTTTCTCATTTACATTATGGATGGTTCATTTAGCTTACATGACCAAGTGAATACATAACCCAGGGCAATTCAAAATACCATGAAGGCCTGTAGGGACAAAATGAAACCACATAAGCAGAAAAGATTGCTGCGCTGTCGTATGCAGGAGCCTTTCATTCAGCTCTTCCCCTTTCATGTGGTTGACAAACATGGCCTGCCCCTGACCCAGATGGCAGGGCTCACTGAAGCGTATCAGTTAAAAACAGCGAGTGATAATTTACAGAAACATCATGAAAATTTATTGCAGAATTGACTGTTCACTAAACAACTTCCCTGTACAGCAATTGTCCACCAGCCCTGTCCTGGTTTAAATTTCTCTGCATGCTGAAACAGTGTGCATGGGGCTGTAGAAAGAGGGATACTTGGTATTTAAAAAATTTGGACAACCTAGAACCAAAAACATAATAGCAAAAATATGAGGAATGGATTCAACACTGCACCACAAATGTTACCATGTCTGGCTAACTAGCCTTTTATTAGCACTCCATAGTTTACTCTTTTGTGAACAGTAAATCATTTTCATTTTGCGTCATCTAACAGAGTAAACACGTTACATTTTGGAATTATCAGTAGAAAGTACATGACAAGTGTACATGACATGGATGCTATTTTTAGATCCACTGTGGACATTTTTCAGGGTGCAATATAGTGCACAAATTACAAGCTCAGGATTTGGATACTCAAATAAAATGGCAAAGTTGTTGTCATCGCAGAGGCACAAACAGCACAGTGGCCCCCGGTGGCAAGCCAGTTTTACAACCTTGAGGACTCAATGAGCTTAATGACAGAAAAACCACACACATAAACGCAGCTTTCCCCACACGGAAACGACGCAGACCGTGTGTGATTTTGCCAGAAGACATTTCACAAGTGGCTTTTGTTGTGCAAAGGTGATAAAAGTTGCAGAGTGAGAAAACATTTGTGTAGGGACCAGACTGTGAACTCCACCTCTGCACCTTCAGCTCACTTGTTGAAAATCATCAGGTGCGGTTCTCCTGCTCTGCTTTACATTAGCGCCACAGCTCCAGCCTGGACAGGTCCACGGCTGTTATCTCAATGATGTTCTAATTCTAGTCAAACAGTTCTGTGTTTGACTCAATAGAGGCAGTGTTAGTCAGGAGAGTCAATATTAGCAGAGCACACAGAGCAGCACTGGTGTTAGGAGAAAGACAGAGAGTTATGTGTGCGGTGTGTGTGTGTGTGTGAGACAGGATACTTGCTTAAGTGTGCTCTCTTAGTGAACCTTGACCGCCCCGTGCAGTAATAATAATAAAGATAATAAGAAAAAGGAAGAAAGCAAACTTGTGCTTACTTTTGCCTCAGTGGCTTCCGTGTTTGACAAGAGTGACTTTTCTTTTATCGCCTGTCTTGTATGTGGATGTTATTGTTAGATGTCAGAGTTCCTGAGTTCGGCCTGTCTCATTCCTCACTCTCCTGGCCGAGGGAGCTCTGTGCAGTCGAGCCCAGACTTGCTGACAGTCCGACATGAACAGCTCAACACTTCAGATGGCTTTTACTTGTGAAGGAGAAGGGTTTTTTCCCCAGTTTATTCAAGGTCAAACAGCTGCCAATATCAACAGCCAGATTAGGATATTGTCACTCTCAGACTGGACAGCTACCTACTATATTACATTTTCCATTCAATAAAGGTGCTGTGGATGAATAAACTGAGCGAAGTGTGGACTGCGATTTCTCCACATAAAACATACAGTGGCGTAAAGCATATTTGTGGCTGAACAAAGCTTTAATTACAGAGGGCAGCTGAATAATGTTTGAGCTTTGCCTCATTTGCAATTATAAAGTAGGAGGAAATTATAAAACCATCAGCTAACAGCACCTTCTGTTTGTTCAGGATTCATCCACCAGCACAGTTTAATCTACAGGAGATTCTAGAAAACAAACAATATAAAAAAAGATTGAGCTCCTGCATCTGCCAATCCCAGTAAAATGACTTGAATAAAGATGTTGACACACAATATTCTGTCATCGATCTGCATGCTGGTGTGCTGTCTTTCATACTTTATTTGTAAGGATGTTCGTAGGGCTTTCTCAATCAGCTTCTTATTCTAAGTCAGTGGTTTCCTACTTGTGGGTCTGCACCCCCAATGGGTCGCAAAATGAATCTGAGGTGTCACAATCTGATCAACAAGTATTACTGCTATTATCAGGGTAGTTTCCAGCAGCAGGCAGCTAATTTCAGAAAAAAAGCTATAAAAAGTGACGCTGTACACTACCTGCCCAACACCAAACAGAAGTTAACTACCTGGTGAACAAAGTGGAGCATTTAGCTTCTAAAAAGCCAGATATTTCCCTTAGAAGACTAAAACAGAGCTAAATGGAAAGTGAATACTGGACTTACATTTTTCAGATGGACACTAACAATACTCCAACTTGACATATAAATAAGCCACTGTTTGTGAAATAATTTGCCATATGAACTTTATATGGTCAATCTTGTGTTTAAAGCGACTTGCACTGCCCCACTGGCATAATATCAATGCAGGTTTCAGTTGCTTTAACAACCAGGATGTGATTTTTGTTTGCTAGGTATCTTTAAAAGAAAGGAAAATCTTTTTATGATTTAGAAAGTTACGTGAAACATACTAAATAGAACAGAATAATTTGGTGGGAAAAAATCTAATTGCAATTACGGTTCGATTTGTGATCATTTTTTATTGAAGTTTTTAGTTCAATATTCACTGCCAGTTTATTTTTGACGGAAGTAGCACAGAGGAGATGAACCAGGCAGGAAGTCAGACACAGAACGGCATAGAGAATCCGGTCGATTTTTAAAATAAAACACCCTTTGCAGACATCAACAATAAACACAGTTAAAAACAGACAACAATTTAATGACCAAGCCTACTTAACCATAGAAGAAGCACAAAAATCAGGCAGACAAAATGCTCTTATTCTGGAAAGGCTCCATGTGGGTATGTAACGTTAGACTGCAGAGAGCTGAACGAGTTCACAGACAGCTGTTATTCGTCCTTGAAGCACACAAAATTACAAATTAACAACACGCTAACAACGTGTAGGCTAAGCGCTTCACTGCTGAAACACTTGAGTTTGCGTTGATGCCAGCACCTCCAGTTTCGTTTGTTGTTGTAGAATGTACACACCCCATGCTCACTCTGATTGGCAAGTAGGACCAGAACAGGAGGTTCATGCCACTTATGATTGGCGAGCAGATCTGTCACACAAGGATGACAACAGAATTAATTTTTAACTGCATGACTGTTTAAAACGGGTCAGATGCTCTGTAATTAACCTTTGTTTTAATTGCCATCTTCACGATTAGCTAATCGTGTTCTTTCAAATTGCAATTTTGATTTGAAAACGATTAATTGTTCAGCCCAAATACTGAACATCACAAGGCTGATTATTACGATAAAGTGCCATACAATTTCACTTTATTATCCATTACATATGTGAATCTGAGAGGTGAGCAGTCATTCAGAGGTCTAGAATAAGGTTAACAGATCACACAGAAAGCTACATCTCACCTGTCAAGCAACAGTAAAACACAAAAACTGTCACACATCCGGGCAAGACTGCAGCAGCTGTGATAGTAGCAAGCACTCAGTTATGTTTGACTGAGTCTGTGGCCTTGTTAGCAGTAATAGCTAGTGTAAACAAACAGCAGCAGTCTATTTTAAGGTCATCACAAACATCCACCAAAACCTCCTAGTCAGCACAAAGCAGTGGATCTGATGTGGCAGCACACCCCTCCTATTTAAATCTGCTGACATGAGAAAAAGCAACATTAGCTAATGCACTACTTAAAGACCATAATCGCTCTTTCCCCTACTGTTAATGAATGCTAATTAGAAGTCTGGAGCAGTTTCTGGCGTGTGCTGGCTGCTCCTCTAATGTGCCGTATTGTTCCTCTCCTCGCTCCAGCTCAGCACTAATGCTGCTGTGCCAGCTATTAAAGTCAGATAAGCTATCCATCTTTAGCATTGCCAGCCAAAAAGCCACTAATAGCTTAGCCACAAAATTGTTAATTTCCATGGTTTCCTTTCCTTGTTCGAGTGTTCTCGCACAGTGTATAAAATGGGCAGATATTCCACCTCGGCTCCATGGTGTCACTGTGTCAGCTTTGTGTGATTCACATGATCCATTTTCTTACCCACATTTTATAGCCCCGTCACCCTAAAACATTCTGTCAGGGAAACAGGCTGCTATATTTGTGGGTGCCTCTTTACAAAGACTGTTTTAGCATGACACTCCATCATGGACATTGTCAGGAAAATCTACAGGCAGTACGCAGTGCTCCTCTGAGATAAATATGTCTGTGACTCCTAAAACTAATACAGAAGTGCATTTTAGGAACCCATCTTAAAATATGGGCTTTAATAATGTGATCTAATCCATGAAACAACTTGGCTATAATAAGGTTAATCACAACCCCACTTTTAACGAGGATTAGGAGACATATTAGCTGCCATAATATCCTCATTCCAGATTCTTGTAAATTTTACAACTGATTTTAAGATCTGGCAGATACCCATTAACCAATTTAGGCTACATAGGCCACAGAGGATTTGAAGTGAAAGTTAAGTACATGTCGACATTATGAGTATGTTGCTCCACTATTCACATCATGTGGAGTGTGTAAACAACCCAGTGTGCCGATGAATAAATCAATGACCTACATTTTGCTCTTGTGAATGAATGACAAGGCTCTCCTGTCCATGTACTTTTCAAAGTCACTGTGACACTCTAGGAACTGGTCTCTAAGGTCAGAAAGATCCACAAATTCCTCAGTGGAAACGTTATGAGACCTGGGTGCAATCTGTGAGGTACTCATCCAAAGTGATCCAAAAATTATTTTAAATGTGAGTGCATGGAAGTGTGGTTATCCACTGAGGATTGAAATACATGTTCCTTAGGCCAATCTTTTTGAGAAAGTGTCCTTTAACTGAAGCTTTTCCTCTACAGACCAGAGCTAAAACAACTTCCCAGCTACACAAATGTTTAATTCTGACACCTATAGACACCCATGTCTAGATCTTACCCAGACAGAGGCATCTTATTTCATGGATCTGAAACTAGACCTGTAAAAGTGCACAGGATAACAGTGACTCTGTGAATGTAACAGCTCCCTTGTGAAATAGTTTTTGCATGCGTATTCAAGAATAAGCTGATCCATGAGTGAATTTAATTCACAACCCCAGATTTTTCATCTGCACAGAGATGAAACAGTCTCGCCTTAGAGTGACGAAACCCAGGAAGTGATTAGTTTATAGAGTGTGCATGAGTTATGGTCTTGTGGTTCTGTAGACGTCCCCTGCTCTGTGGCAGTGCGATGTGGGAAAAGTGAACTTTTAATGCTGTGCGACTTTATGGCTGTTCATCATGTTTTGTTTGACGCATACAAAAGTGAGGTTTACCATTCCTCCGGACAGTCTTGTGTTACACTCACAAAGGCTGATGGATTTAGCAGATCCCAGCGTCACATATTTACTCTGTCAATCTGAGTCAATTAACGAAATAAATACATCTCCTTTCTACATTACACATGTAAGATATTTATTGAATACTTTATGGAACAATACAGAAGTTAAATTCAGGCCTATGAAAACCATATTTATTGATTTGAAGAGTTTAGTAAAAGTGATACCTAAACTTTTCACCTAGCACCACCATCACGTTTAAATTTTAAATTTAATTACTTAAAGAGGTGGTATTATGCTCAATTTCAGGTTCAAAGGTACGCTCCGCTCTTGAGCTACAGAGTGATGCATCTTAAGCGTCGAACCAACGGCGTAGGCTACGGGGCTACGCTGAGGCTACAGGCGTGTCTGACGTGCACCTCCTCAAAAATGTAACTACACGTAAAGTCGATGCGGACCGTAAGCACTGTGATTGGTCGGCTGGTTAGCCTCGCAATGCCTCATGTGCTTCTCCCGCGGGTTGGCACAGGCATCCCCTGCAGCCACTTGCGGAGCTCCTCAACTCCGAAATTATTCAAGCACATTTTTGTTCCACCATCACTTCTCATATAACTGTCAATAATCGAAATCTAAACAGCTGATTTCTCACCTCAAAACTTTTCAGAAGTGGATTTAGCGATGAAATTCCTTATGAAAACTGTAAAATATAAAACTTTCTGTTGCTGGCCTCTGTCTGGTGCACGCAATGATGATGTTTTCACTTTACATTTTAGTATCCCTCAGCTCGCTTGGAACCTCAACGGAGGTGAGGTGATACGAAAAAAAGTACCTGGAAGCAGGTACAGGTCCAACATTTCTTCAATGGAAACCCAAACAAAGGCGAGTCGAGCCAAAGGGCCTCTGCTCAGACTAGCTTGGCTTGAGGGTCCTGCCTGACCCCGCCAGCTGCTTGGCTATGACGCGTTTTCATTGTGACATCAAAAGTAAAGGAAGTGAAGGGCTGGACTACAAACAAGCTGTTTTCAAGCGGTTCTGAGCACAGCTTTCTGTGGGAGATGGGAACTCTCTTTGGGCTGGACTTTGGGCTTTTTCACTTTGCAAACCTGTTACATTTACAAAAAAGATATATAACTCAATAAAGGAGAGCGAAAAAGCCAAAAACCACAATACCACCTCCTTAATACTTATTAACAGTTAGTAATGCCTGCCAACTGGCATTCCCATAAGACAGCTGAACTTTGTGTTCACAAATGTTAGCATGCTAACACGCTAAACTAAAGCTGATGATACACAGGGCAACTTTTTGAGCAATGTTGCTGGGCAATCTTGCTAGTTGCAAGTCTGTTTTGAACGGATAGCAGTGGTGCGGGGCAGGTGGCGGAGTGGTGGGGGAAGGGGATTACGGCAGTAATCTTTACTCATTACCTTTGACGGCAATGTTGCCCTGCACGATTGCTCTAGAAGTTGCTCTGTGTATCATCAGCTTAAAGGGGCATTATGTAGTTTCCAGCGGCCACTAGCGGTGTGGTTTGCAACCAGGTGTGTGCTCGTACGCGTGCTTGCTTGAACTCATGAGCGAGCAGAATCCAAAACACAATCGCTTTCATACAGAAATCCTGCAATAAACGCAGGAACAACAACATGTAGGCTGTGGCTTTTCACTCAGATATGTTCAGGCTCTGTTACTTCAAGGTTCCCGTCTCAGAGGCGGATCAACACCGGGGCCGTAACGTTACTTCATTCAGCGCAGCTCTCAAAGTGAGAAATATATTTTACATGCTTTGTAGTAATGTTAGCTTAGCTCTCCAATAGGAGGAAAGACAACTCCGTGTCTGTTTTTATACCTAAAACAAAGCGGAGGTTTCTCTATGATTGAAAAGCCCTGCCGATGTTGTTCTGTGTTTTCGTCCAAAGTCGATCCGATTCACATTTGGCCCGACGAGCTTCAGCAGATAAAACTTTTTTTGTTTTTTATCCTTATGTGGAGTTTATGT